>CP137677.1:23430485-23443130 GCA_037976565.1 Mesocentrotus franciscanus | reverse complement strand
CACTACGAACATATCGTACCTGAAATACCCTTGGAAAACTCGTTGAAAATGGTTGACTTTCTAGGTAATTTCCCGTGAATTCAGGGTTACAAAGTCGTGAAAACCTCGTGGAATGTAGTTGAAAAGTCCTACCATCAGATGTGGGAGGAGTTTGGTTGCTAAGAACAGTCATAAAAGAAATTTCAAGACATTTTCAACCATCATTAATACAGTTTTCACTTTTACGATCGCCATTACCTGTCAAGTCGTTAACCCATCAAAGGGTTGAAACATGGTTGAAAATGAGATGAAAACTACCTGAATTTGTGTTATTGCCCGTTCGCCCTTGGAGCGCTGGCCCGATAGGCAAACCGTAAAAAGTCGTTAGGCAGCATAGCTGAAGGGGCTTCCACACTAAAATAAGCTTCAGCAGCATAGTTTGGTACATAGGTAGAATACAGTGAATGCTGCACATCACAATGTAGTAAATAGTCATTTTGTGAATAGATAATATTAATATAGGTTCTTATGTTGTACGTTTCACTGACGATATGATCGGGTGAAAAACAGTTGAGGTCCTGTAGACTTTAAAAAAGTATTTATTAATTTATTTTCAGGGGATATGATCCCCAATTTCGATGACATTTCGTTAGAAGAAGCTCTTAGCAGGGTAAAAAATACTTATATTTCTACGGTAGCTCTTTAAAAAAAACATGTGGTCAAAACGGCTACCGTAAAAAAATATAATCGGTAGCTATTTCAGGACTCACACTGAGAAGATATTTTTGCAACATTTTTGTTAAACATTACCAGCAGTCATTGCCGGTGGCGGTAGTTGCCAGTATACAATAATACAACCTACTAAGGCGAGGGTAGTCATTCGACGGGGAAGGGGAGGGCTGGTCAAGCATCATTTCGGGAGTGCCTCCTAATTGCGCAGATAATATGGAAATGTTTGCTCATCCACATTTAAAAAAATCTACATACAAAGTTGAATTAAAACAATAAATAAACAAATCAATCATGAATTGAAAAGTTTTGTGGATTATTCCAGATGATCAGAAACGAGTAAGAGACAACAAGGGAACGAGAGGAATATTTGAAGAAAATGGGCAAAAAGGAGAGAAAATGAGGAAGAATAAGAATAACTGACTGTCAAGCCCCAAAATAAGATCAATGAAAAATATATTCTTTATATAAAGTTGTTGAAAAGGGTTTTGTAATTGTATGCACATTATTTTGAATTATGTGATTGTTCAATATAAATATTACCCTAATGAGGTTTGAGGGAAGGAAAAAAGCAAAAAGAATTAAAGAAGGGCATTTTTTTTTAAATGAAGACAATGAATAAGGAAATGAAAATAATTAAAGGAAGTGACGTTATGAAGGAGAAAAGTCCCTTGTTTTTTTCATTGTTATTATTATTATTATTATTATTACATACTAATTATAAGATTATTAGGCCTATTATTATTCTTCTTTTTTAAAGGAAAATTTAAACAATGGAGGGAGTCAAATGGAAGCAGACAAAAAAGAGCATCGCAGAGGAACGAAAATAAGAAAAATAGGGCCATATCTTGACGGTTAGAAAAAATTGATAGAAATGCTTAGGTGAAAAGAGGAAAAAAATAAGAAGATAAAAATGCGAAGAAATTTAAAGGAAAACTGAGCAGAAGGTATAGAGCTTGTCATTATTTTTTTCAGGCAGTCAAAATGAAGTTGTTTAGCCAAGCGTTTGGTAATTTGGAAACTCCTATGAGAAAATTTGAATTGTTGACAGACCATCGCGTATCACACTCCCCACGATCGGGAGGTCCACAGCGCAGGCAAGGCTCTTCGACGACGAGCTGCTTTGCCCACAAATACTGCAAACGAGAGGAAACACTAGAATGTGCCGACAATTTTGGTAGCCTCTTTTTGACACACAAAAAAGACCGTCAATAATTATTACAAATCAACTTTTACCATGGGATTTAAATGTAGTAGCCCTCATTTGCACGCCCTCCAGAATTTCGATGAAATTCCATGGATAAACTCTGAGGCGTGATGATAACCCTCTCCAGAATTTTAGAGCAAATGGACCAGTAGTTTTGAAATGAAAGGTGAAAAGATTTCTTTATTTTCTTTGAAGTGAACAATTCTTGGCTCGTGAAGGGTTAGTAATTAAACTTCAAAGAAAATAAAAGAAATCTAGTCATTTCTCATTAGAAAACTACTGGTCCGTTTGCTCTAAAATTATCATGCCTAAGAGCTTCTACCCATGGAAATTCTTTGAAGTTGAGGTGGGTGCGCAAAATGAGGGCTACTACCTTTAATGATAGTTTCGGTATCGCACGAAGACCGAAAATCATTGTTCTATTTGTATTCCACATAGAATGAACTGATACAGGGTGCTATACAAGAATGTTTCATTGTGACGACGTACGGACAAGTAATATCTGCCCCAAACTCGAAATCTCGGCAGTTTCCATCGAGAACGTAAACCTTCACAAGCTGAAGATTTCGGGTGCGACGCGCACATATGCCGCAATTTTAATACAATTATGATCCACCTCGTAGCATTATATCAAGATAGTGTTCGTCAAATATGTCGATGTCATGATTGTTTGTAAATGTTTCCAAATGTTTATTAGTTTATTGGGAATCGATTAAGTTTGTTCTTTGAGCGCGAATGTGTGAAAAAAATGAGGACACAGAAAACCACAAGAGCGATTTTTAAATATTTTCCTCTTTTTTCGCTCCCGTTATTTGGTTTACGGTAGCGATTCTGTCGACTTGAGGAGCGAATCGCTCGTCGCTCCCGTGTATTTTTTACCCTGGCAGTTAGGCATGATAACCCTCTTCAGAGCAAACGAATCAGTAATTTGGAAAAGAGCAGGTAATAGATTTTTATTTTTTTTAAAGTTTGATTAGTAATCCGCATCGACAAAATTGTTCACTCTATTCACTTCTCATTTCAAAATTACTGGTCCAATATTGCTCTAAATTATTAAGAGGGTCTAAGAGATGTCTAAGAAGGCTACTACCTTTAAAGTTACTGGATAGTTTGGGAAATTCTGGAGGTGATGTCGGCCTCCATGATTCTGTTAAATCGGGAGGATAAAGTATATTGTGGTTGAAGTTCAACCTCCCTGGTCGAATGATCATCAATATTTACTGAACACCATAATTCGGTAAATCTGTGCCTGATTTTCCGCGGTATGTCGTTTCTAGTTTCTAGCTGGAGAGACCGGGGCTGAGACAATTCATCAGTGATTCACCTTCTCGAGAAAAACAAGGTAGTGATTGCACGAGTTAAAGGTAATAGCCCTCATTTGCACACCCTCCCAAATTTCGATGAAATTCTAGTGCGTAGGAGCTCTTAGCCATGATAATAAACGGACCAGTAGTTTTCAAATGATGAATGAATAGATTCCTTTTGTTTTCTTTGAATTGAACATATTTATGGTTCGTGGAGGATTCGTTATCAAACTACCTTTAAAGGTACTATGTCCCATTTGCAGGCCCAAAAATGAAAAGGTTAAATTCCAACGGCATTTGAAAGATAATACTAATTTAGAACTTCCCTAAAAAGGGGCTTGAAAATGTCTTTAAGTGGGAAAATAACGACTATTAGTTGTCGAATCGACTTAAGTGCTACCAAGACAGTAAGTAATAGTCTAATTTTCAGACCATTGTACCGAATGGTCATACGTTTTGTGCTGCGCAAAGATTCAATCAGTTTAATTTTGACCATTACAAGAAGTGGGTTATTGATGTAGACAAATGCTCATGTACTCTTTACAGCTTATTATATGTATGTTATTACCAAAGAAGAAAAAGGCCAGTCAGTCACTCAATAGTGTCTGACAGTGAAGTCTAGCAAGTAAACGGGTTTCCTTGCATAATTTGAATATTAGGACACTGCTAACGTTTAAATTTAACAGATAGGACATACATGACATATTCATAATTCCTGCAAAGTTCTACGGAATTTGATGTTGGCTGCAAAAGGGACAAAGTATCTTTAAAGCGTCCCCAAAATTTGATGGCAAAATTTAACCTACCGGTAACTTGTTTAATGTAATAAAAGAGGATGTCATTTAACACACGCTTCTGCAAGGATTTAAAGAAAAAATGTGTTTGAAAACGTATACAAAATGTGGGTTTTCTGCCATCAATGCTCGTCTTCAAAAACATTTGTTGTTAAAATAATTGCAGAAGTGTGTGTTGAATGACACTCTCTTCACATCATTAAACAATTTAAGGAAATTTTGCCATTACCTTTTTGGCAAAAATTGGGCTCCCAGCACTTAAAATTTCACACACAATTTCTTTTACACGAGTTTGAAGAAAATCAAAGCTCATTGCAACTAGCTGAGATGACACTAATTTGTAATTAGCATGATTGTTGAAGGGCGGCCCATCCTACTACTTACAATATTCCTAAGCTACTGATATCATTCACGCCTATCGATGGCAAGAAAATACGCCTGAACCATCACAATTTATCCGATGCCATAAACATTTACCGCGATCAGCATGAACAGGTAGATTCGTTTTGAGCTTTCGACAACTCGATCTGTAAATTTAACAAGTCACAAACAAATTAACCAGCTAGGATTTTAATCTGCATCTACTGTTTTTAGGGCAGCGACACTACCATCAGGCTATCACTGGTTGTCAATTTGTTGTTGTGGCTAAACCCACTTGGATCATAATTATTATAATATAATATATTGAGAATTCACTTTTGCAGTCGGCTACCTCGGCTACGCCAAACATTAGCAACCTACTCCAGTAAAAACATTGGGCTGAGACATATGACCCTCAGTACCAGCTCCCACCTGCAATAATATTATACTGAACAATAACTAGGTCAACCTGGGTCTGGCCTTTATTAGAGTCGTCATGTGCACAAGAGTTTGTTCATATTCCGAATTTGGATGTAAAAAGAATAAGGTATGTACATGTCACAGTTGACCTAAACTAATTTTCCTGGTGAATAGATTACAACCTGGAGAAAAAAGAAAAAAATGATAAAACATGTGAAGAGCTAAATAAAGAATGTCAAGAACCTATCAAAGCCTCTCTAGAGTGTTGGGAACCAAAAATTCGCCAAAATTTGATGACAAAATGTCGCTTAAATTTTATGATGATGTGAACGAGGATGTCATTTAACACACGATATTGTAAAGATTCTCAAAAGTAATTGTGTTTGCAGACGGATATTACAGGAAGAATACAAAATTTAGGTTTTGTGTTGTACTCAGAAAACCCATATTTTGTATTCTTTCATCAATAATTGTCTTCACACACATTTGCTTTGAAAATCCGTGCAGAAGAGACTGTTAAATTGTATCCTTTTCACATGATTATTTCACGTTATTATACAAGTTAAGTGAAATTGTGCCATCAAATATTTGGGGCTCTCAACACTTTTACAGAGGCTTTAAAGGTATAGACCAGTTTTGGAAACGCCCCTCTCTCAAAAAAATGAAATGGAAGCTCTCATTACCAATCATGTGAAAGAATATGTTTTGACTAATACGTGATGATACAAATTTTGCCGGGAAAGTCGGGAAACCGCCTACGAATTGATATATTTGGTAAATTATTATATCTATTGGGACCAAATAGATATCGCGCACGTGGTCGCGTAGTCCCATATACATCTTTCTGTGTACAGTGCTTGTAACTTTACCAAGACTGGGCCAAATTTCTTATCATTTTGATGATTCCAGAACCTTGCAGTACACACAATCCTTATATGCTAGATGATCAACCTTTTCTGATCGATTCCACAACGTTTCTTTCACGATGCAATCGCATGACCAGAACTGGTCTTTCTCTTTAAGCTTAAAAGTTAACGCCCATCTAATTTGTTGGATGCCCCCAAAAAAAAAAATGATTGAAAACATCACTTAGAATGTACAATAGTGCCAAAGATGATTATGTCGAGGCTCGTTACTAGTCAAACTTCAAAGAAATCAACTGTTATTCACTTCTCATTTCGAAACTACTGGTCCATCTGTTCTAAAATCATACGAGGGATTATCACGCCACCAATCTTCTCTACCCATGGAATTTCATCGGACTCGGGAGCGTGTGCAAATGAGGCTACTACATTAAATATACTCTTTTGCAAGGATTTAAAAAAAATTTGTTTGAAGGGGAATCTTGCTGAAAAAATACTTTTTCTGCGTACAAAACAAAACCCAAATTATGTACTTTTGTCTTTATTATTCGTCTTCAAACACGTTTGTTTTGAAATTCCTTTCAAATGTGTATGTTAAATGACATCCTCTTACACATCAATCAACAGTTTAGGAGATATTTTGCCATCATATATTTGGTACTCCCAGCAAAAGGTTTTGGGAGCCAAAGAACTTTGGTGGGGAAAATTCACTTAAAGTGTATAATGACGTGAAAGTGGATGCTACATAACACTCATCTCTTCACGCATTTTCAAAATAATTGTGTAACAAGACTAATATTGATGACAGAATACTAAATTTGAATATACAGCGTACAGCACAAAATGAGAATGTTGTATTCTTTCATCAATATTCATCTTCAAACAACTAAATTACATTGTTAAATCCTTCCAGAAGCGTGTGTCTAATGACACCTTCTTCCACGTCGACATAATACTATTCAAATGATATTTTTGACCATAAAATATTTGGGGCTCCCATCACTTTAAAGGTGCTTAACGTCAACGTGTATGTCAGGATTTCTTGTTGAGATCGAGCTACATAACGACCAGGAGTCATGAGACATTTTTCGGAACCCAGTCATTCATGGAAACCATTTTGGTCGACGTCGAGCAGCTGTTTTTCAAGTTATTTTCATTTTTCTCGTCGAGGGGTCGGGGAGTGGGGGAAGAATCATACCTTCATGCATATTATATAATTTAACCTGATCAGTGTGAGCAGCATAATGCATTGGGAAAAAAAATCTTCTTAGACAGACTGTTGTTATACTTGGACAGGTGCTCACTTTCAAGGAATTTCAAAACAAATGTGTTTGAAAACAAATAGTAATGAAAGAATACACAATTTTAATATTCTGATGCTCCGGTATTCAAATTTCGTTTTCTATCATTAATATTTTTCTAACCCGTTTGTTTTGAAAATACTCACAGATATGATATCCTCTTTCCTGTCATCAAATAACATATGTAGATATTGCCATCATTTTTTCAAAGAGGCATTAGGCTAATGCGACCATGATTTTGTAAGCCTCCGTAAAAATGTATAGGAAAGTTAAAATGTCTTGATTTGGTCATATATTCGTGATTAAAGGGGGTGTTGAGTTCTGGGAAGGGTCGGGGACGTGTCCGAAAGTGTCAGGAAAATGATGAAACGATTAAAGAGATTAAACACAAACAAAATCGATAGGTTATGGACTGAATAGACAATTGAGAATTTTAAAAACAGATTAGATTATTGTAGATGAACATGAATTCGTGCCAAACACAACTCACCGAGACAAACTTAGGCTGTGGTGATGGTGTTCCTCCGTCGAATGGGCATGATCTGAAGAGTAACCTTAATTATGCGTATACATATGTCGCGACATTTGTATCACCTTATTCCATATCCTTGGTTGTGTTCATCCTTTATCAAAACATGTATCCATTATTCCACCGTTTCCCATTAATAGCGGCTGATAGCTACAAAACATAACACAGAATGACCTGAGAAACGACGTGAATAGGATAGGGCGCGCCTTTTCCACAGAAACCGCGCGAAACATTTTGGAAACCATTCAGGAATGAAGATGTGAGAAAATAAGTGATTGATTTATTATGTTTGCAGCTACATAGGTGGTTTGACCTATTTGACCAAGAGGATCGTAGTTGTGTGACAAAACACAATTTTGTCAAAGCAAACGACTGACACTATAGGTATGGAGCTATGTCCATAGCTCCATGCCTATAATATATATAGGGGGTCTTTATAGGTCTTTTTGTATAAATTCTTGCATGTACTTACATTATAATGTGTGATACAGTTAAATGCATTTTAATTATACCATAGAGCATGTATATGTGTATAATACATAGGACATGCCTTAATACATAGACTAACGCACATTCCACAGAAGGGGGAAATGAGCCATAAACTACGCTGGTCAAGCAGTGGAGGCATGGTCATCCCTTTAGACCATTCACTCTCGCTGAGATAAGATTATGTTATATTGCATAGACTTTGTAGACTTACGAGATGCAGTAGGTTAAGAAATGTGGTATGCGGCGAGGATAAGACCTTGCGTCGTGTAATTTATGTTGCCTGACCGAAGCAAATCGAACATGTTCCCTGCATGTGGACGTGATATACTTCTTGTATGTGGATTTATAATTTCCAAAAACGTAAGCTGTAGTTGCGTTTACGAAGTAATCGTCTTGATGTGCATACTTCTAATGCCATCTCTTTCATACACATATCAATATTACATCTCTTCACTAAGTTCACTTATATATTCTTTCCTACTCATAAAATGAAAACATCTGTATATTTTGGCCTTGGTTGCCTGTTATTGTAAAAAGTAATAATTATGTAATTAGAATGCATATAGTGAATTGCATTTTGCCATCAAAAATGTTGTATTGTTAATTAAATGTGTTGGTGACCCAACTTTCTAGATAGGATTCCATCCATAATTATATGACAGACGTCATCCGACAACATTAATGTGATAGGTCTACTAGCCTAAGTGATGAGATTCGTAAATTTAATGTGTATAAACAAAATGACATAAATGTTAATAACGTTTAGAGAAGGTTTAATTAATATTTAATTAATCCGAATTCATATATTTCAGGCTTGACATATGTCAAAATTTGTGACAATAACAAGTAGTATGTGCAAGAAACTCTGATTTACGATAATGTAATAATACTAATAATTTTAGTTGCATAATGAATGAAGAGAAGCAAATGACTAGATTTGATCTGTATTATGATATTTAAGATTTCTTTTACTTCATTTCCTTCTATATTTCATTCATTCTTCCTTTCTTTGATCCTTTTTCTATTTGTTTTATGGATTTGAGTACTCATCTATCCATTTGTTTATGTAAGGTTATTCCAGCAATAATCGCACATGGTTATATTTTGGGGCCTATCACAGAAACAAACAAAATAATGTTGTTTGCTTTGCATTTCAATACAGATGAGGTATATAGTACAGCCTTCACATTTCTTCAGGACACAGAAATAGATAGAATGTGTATCAATTTAGTGAGCAACCTATTCAAGATTAATTTTAAATACCCTCACCTCTTTCTTTGGCCTTGTTTATTGTCTTTGTTTGTTTGTTGATTTTTTTCTTTCATTTCATATCTTTATCTCTTCCAACTTTTGCATGAATTTTTTTCCATTTCACTTTTATTCAGTTTGCCTCTTTTCTCCACCTACCGTTATGGAAATAAGTCGGGTATACCGGCCTACGTATATATTATTGTTCGAAATTTCGGGTTTATATCATTTCCACCTTCAGGTTATTCACCAATAAACCATTTTCAAGCTCGGAAAATGCAAAATATCATCTATCTTATCTAATCTAGTCACTAATCTATATAGTTTGACAATTCTCAGCTGGCCAACAGAGGGCGATCTCCTTCAGTTGCCCCCAGGAGCGGCGCCACAGGGGGCAGGGGCGGCCGCCCCTATCATTTTCAAAAAAAGGAAGAGGAAGAGAAGGAAAAAGAGGAAAAGGAGAAGGAAAAGGAAAGGAAAAGAAGGAGAAGAAAAGAAAAGGAAGGGGAAGAGAAGGAGGAAGAGAACTATAAAATGTAAATATGTATGACGTAAGGGAGGGCGGGGGAGAGGGAAAAGAAAAAAATTAAGATAGAGAAAATAAAGAAAAGGAGAGAAAAAAGCAGGCCGAATCAGGCGATCAGCTTATTAGCAGTTATTATATAGGCCTACTGAGTGACTGAACACAGTCCTTTGCCCGCCGATGTCATTGAGAACTCATTTAGTGAACTTCGATTACTGAAAACGTACTTGAGATCAACAATGACCCCCAAAACGTTTGTCTTCACTTCTGGTCATCAATTTAAACAGAGATAGTGATATAGATATAAACAAAGTGATTGACGCATTTGCCCCAAAACATCCCCGTAATTTGGAGTTCCTTTTGACAGAAGAAAATCAAAAGAAGTGCATGTTCGTGATGCTGTAATTAGCATTTCAGGTAAACCAGCCTACATTTGATTTGAGCTTGTTCTTGTTAATTGAACTTAAGACTTTTCTTTTTAATTTGGCAAAAAGTATGTCACAAATCGAGCCATTATGCATCAATTAAAAAAATCTTCAACTTCTGAGAGGGCACATCCCTGCGTCGTGCAAGCGCGACGATGGCGCTGGCGATTCGCCCCAAGGCGCGTAGCCAGGGGGCGATGGGGCGCTCGCCCCCAAACATGCAACGCCTGCCCCCAAAAAAAAAAAAAGAGAGAGAGAGAGAGAAAAAAAAAGGAAGAGGACGTAAGAAGAAAAAGGAGCAGACAAAGAAACATTTTTGAAAATTCAGAAGAGGATTAAAAGTCGAGAACGGTGCAACAAATCGTCTTCTTTCTCTAATAATTTAATGAAACCTCAAAGCTTTCGCGCGCGGGAGGTGGAAAACTGAATTCATACAAGGATTAAGAGTCGAGAACTGTACAACTATTTGGACTTCTTTCTCTAATAGTTTAATGAAACGTCAAAGCTGCCGCGCTTAGCGCGGAGGGAAACTCCCCTTCCTGCACCCACCCCTAGGAGCGCGCTTCGCGTGCTCACCACCGCCCCTAAAATAAAATCCTAGCTACGCACCTGTTCGCCCCCTAACAAAATAACCTGGCGCCGCCCTGGTTGCCCCTATCTCTCAATGCGTTGGATTCAGTAACTGTTCTAATCCTATTTGTAAGCACAATTATAACAAATAGAATAAATAAAGATGTATATTTGACACATCAATACTTATAAACAGTGAAAATACTAACTAAAAATTAAAAAGAGTAAAATAGAAAGGTCATGGACTCGTTTTGAAATAAACCTACGTCCGTTCAATTTCTGTAGAATCGTGATGAGAAAGCAAACAAAATGTTATTATAACCCACAACATGTATGAGTTTAAGCATATCAAAGTGAATGTCATAGTCACTTCATATGAAATGGCATCTTTCCAACCATATTATATAATTTTTTTTTTCTATTCAGGGAAAGGAAAATTACCCCCACCAAAACACTGATTTGAAGAAGAACAAAAATATGTTGTTGGACACAATTTAAAAGATGAGCGAAATAGGCCTACATTACCACGGCATTTTAGTAAAGGTGATACGGATAACATATAATATAGCTTAGTGAATAAGTTTGGAGTGTTTGATATTATGATTTTAAAGCCCCTCTAAAGTGTTGGGAACCCAAAATTTGTCAAAAATTTGATAGCAAAATTTCATTAAAATTGTTTAATGATGTGAAAGATAATGTCAATTCTACAGAGATTTTCAAAACAAATGTGATCGACACAATTTAGGTTTTCTGTTGTACGCAGAAAACCCAAATTTTGTACCCTTGCAGAATCATAGCAAGGCAAATATTTAATTTGAGATAGTCGAAACACGAGTTATACAGGAATGGAAAGTCATAATTAAATTTCACTCAAAAATATCAAAGTCATTCTAAAATGTCTCAGGCCTTGTGTAGGCCCTAAGCTGGATTTCTAGGGAACCTCTGCTCATGAGTGCATGGAGTGGTCCCCCGGAGTTTGGGGGAGAATGCAACCCAGTTTTTGTATCAAAATTTGTACTTTTACAATGTCAAATTCGCTTTTTATTGTACTCACTAATATTGTACAGTCTATTTCTATCTGTAATATATATATAAAGCATATACAATAAATTTCACTCAAAAATATCAAAGTCATTCTAAAATGTCTCAGGCCTTGTGTAGGCCCTAAGCTGGATTTCTAGGGGACCTCTGCTCATGAGTGCATGGAGTGGTCCCCGGAGTTTGGGGAGAATGCAACCCAGTTTTTGTATCAACATTTGTACTTTTACAATGTCAAATTCGCTTTTATTGTACTCACTAATATTGTACAGTCTATTTCTATCTGTAATATATATATAAAGCATATACAATAAATTTCACTCAAAAATATCAAAGTCATTCTAAAATGTCTCAGGCCTTGTGTAGGCCCTAAGCTGGATTTCTAGGGAACCTCTGCTCATGAGTGCATGGAGTGGTCCCCGGAGTTTGGGGAGAATGCAACCCAGTTTTTGTATCAAATTTGTACTTTTACAATGTCAAATTCGCTTTTATTGTCTCACTAATATTGTACAGTCTATTTCTATCTGTAATATATATATAAAGCATATACAATAAATTTCACTCAAAAATATCAAAGTCATTCTAAAATGTCTCAGGCCTTGTGTAGGCCCTAAGCTGGATTTCTAGGGAACCTCTGCTCATGAGTGCATGGAGTGGTCCCCGGAGTTTGGGGAGAATGCAACCCAGTTTTTGTATCAAATTTGTACTTTTACAATGTCAAATTCGCTTTTATTGCTCTCACTAATATTGTACAGTCTATTTCTATCTGTAATATATATATAAAGCATATACAATAAATTTCACTCAAAAATATCAAAGTCATTCTAAAATGTCTCAGGCCTTGTGTAGGCCCTAAGCTGGATTTC
>CP137677.1:22784205-22807485 GCA_037976565.1 Mesocentrotus franciscanus | reverse complement strand
TAAACGATCATACAGTCAATCTGGTAAGTGGAACCGATGTATTAGCCTAGGCCTAATTTACAATAATAAATGCATCGGATATGCATCGGGTAAAATGTAGTATTTTGGGCATTAGTTTAATGCTCGGACGCGAGCAGTAGTTTGCAATGCAGTCACTATGGTCGGCTTCTGTCTCTAAAGAGAGGAGCCGACCCTACCCAAATCAGAGGCTAACGAACGAAAGAGACAGAAATCTTCGTCTAGAGCGCTAGGTGCTACTGCCGCTACTCCCGACCCGGCTGCAGGAACGCCGACATCTCCTTGCCTCCGACTTTCTATCGCCTTCCCCACTTGTACTTGCGCCCTCAGCCCAACTTCCATCATCCTCGCTTGCACTACGTCCCTTTTCCTTCATTACTTTCATCTTCTTTCTCCATAAACTCTTCAAAATCCATAAAAAGATCGTTTCTCGCTAAACTCTCCAGCCATTATCAATTGATATAATTATATAATATGTACCGTACGTGAATCGAAAGTGTATATGTATAAAGCGAGCTAGACCGAACGCGAAAGACTGACGAAGCCAAACGACCGGATCTACTTTACCGAGCACAAAAACAATCTCACCAAATTCAACACACTCAAACAAAATTACATGGTGAAAATATCTAACTAATAGCGCATCATTGGCTTGTTTATGTCATAATTCTGTAAAGGAATTGATATTAGTACTATGAAATATTAGAAGGTGAAGAATTCTACATAGAGTTATGAAACTAAACTTTGAAACTAAATAGCAGAAATTGGATCTCTGCCCATGTTTTTCTATGGAACATCCGGTACGTGAATATACTCGCCCCGGGCGTGACGTCACAAATAGTGGACCAGTCGTGACTGACTTTCTAGGCAAAGAGAGGAGGCTATTTTTCGACATTTCAATTGAGGATAACCAGTAGCTAGAAGATTTTTGTGATATGCAATGAAAATGAACAACTTCAAATAGCATAGGCTTGCCGTAGGTACCAAATTAATGGACATTTATTGTCCTAGAATATGAGCTTTAAAGGGATATCCAACCCAAATAGACAACTACTCTAAATGAAAGCAGAAAATCAGAGAAGCAAACTGATGAAGGTTTCAATTAAATCTGACTAAATATAAGAAAGTTATGAAAATCTAAAATTTGTAATTGCTAATTTACTATACGTATGGGCACTTCAAATTGGCTGAAGCAGTAATGTCATTGTGTTGTAGTGCGGACTACGCTCCCATCTGTTTCAACTTATAAAATAAACTACATGTACAGGTCTATAAAAGTATAATGAATGTTTAATGTTTAAATTGTGTTCAGTTGGACAAAAAAATTGTGATATTACTCTCTTTTTTCTTTTTTTCTTTTTCATTTCTCAGAGACATGGGCAGAAGTCTGCAAATAAAGCACTTCCAGACTTGATGTTGAGGTGGACTTGGCCTGTAAGTTTCTTAGGTCATTCATGACAACCACACTTCCCCTTTTCATACATTAGTGGAGTTAGTTTAGGCTAACTGTAGTGAAAGCATACTGTATTTTCAATGATGTCTATGTATCCATACAGTGGCTGGGGTGGCCTTGTGGAGGGCACTGGTATTTGGCCAGAGGCTTAACCTCATGACCCCATGTCCATGCTAAACTCCTTACATCTTCCTCTCTGGGTGTTAAATGCTAGTACATGCCTTGTAAATACACATATATAGGGGCAGATTAATTCTGGTGGGGGTCCCTGTGTAGAAGGTTAATTTCATTGAAAGAAGTGATATCAGAGCAACCAAGGAGCTCCTTGGAGCAACTAAAAACTGTAAAAAGTGACTTATTTCAACTGATATGCCTGACCTCATGTACATGTGTAGACCTTCATGTATGTAGACAGGCTGTAAATACTTAAAGGGATATCCAACCCAAATAGACAACTACTCTAAATGAAAGCAAAAAATCAGAGAAGCAAACTGATGAAAGTTTCAATTAAATCTGACTAAATATAAGAAAGTTATGAAAGTTGAAAAGTTGTAATTACTATACGTATGGGCACTTCAAATTGGCTAGCGGTAATGTCAATGTGATGTAGTGCCGGATCATGCCCATCTGTTTCAACTTATAAATTAAACTACATGTACAGGTCTATAAAAGTATAATGAATGTTTAATGTTTAAATTGTTCAGTTGGACAAAAAATTGTGATATTACTTCTTTTCTTTTTAGTCAGGTGGCTTAGTGAAATTATCGTTATTTTGCCGGATAGCACCATTTTTGGTACAGGGCTCCCTTAGGACCTACTAAACGATATTATTAGAGCCCCGCAAAATTCATTTTAAGGTGTGGGGGTGGGCTTTTGGAGCCCCCATAATTTATAACATTGATTTGTTGTTCTACAAATGCCATTTTTGTACAGGGCTTCCTTAGGACTTACTAAACGATATTAGGTAGGAGCCCGACAATATCATATAAGGTTTTGGGCGGGGCGTACCCGTAGAGCCCCAAATATTTAGAAGGTAATATAACATTTATATGTTGTTGTACAAATGCCATTTTTTTACAGCGCTTCCTTAGGACCTCACCAAATATTAGATAGACCCGGCAAGAATATCATATGGGTGTGGGCGGGGCGTTGCCAGAAGCCCCCCACTTAGAAGGTAATATTACATTGATGTGTTGTTGTACAAATATTTTTATACAGGGCTCAGGACTTATTTTATTAGGAGCCCCGACAATATTATAAGGGTGTGTGGACAGGGCGTCAGTAGTCCACAATAATTTGTAGGTACAAAACATTGATTTGTTGTTGTACAAACGCCACTTTTGGTACAGGGTTAGGACCTGCTGAATGATGGTAGGTAGGAGCCCCGGCATACATATTCATAAATGTGTGATTGGGGGCCCATGGATTTTGTACAACAACATATAAATGTTATATTACCTTCTAAATTATTTGGGGCTATTGGCCTTTCCCGCCCCACGATTTTTAAGCGGGGCCTTACCCTAATATCGCTTTGTAGGTCCTAAGGAAGCCCTGTACCAAAGTGGCATTTGTACAACAACAAATAAATGTTATATTACCTTCTAAATTATTGGGGCTACAAGCGACGCCCGCCCACACCCTTATATGATATTCTTGCCGGGGCTCACCTAATATCGCTCAGTAGGTCCTTAGGGAAGCCCTGTACCAAAAATGGCATATGTACAACAACAAATAAATGTTATATTACCTTCTAAATTATTTGGGGCCACGAGGCCACGCCCGCCCAAAACCCTTATATGATATTTTGCGGGGCCCACCCTAATATCGTTAGTAGGTCCTAAGGAAGCCCTGTACCAAAAATGGCATTTGTACAACAACAAATCAATGTAAAATTATTTGGGGCTCCAAAAAGACGCCCGCCCCACACCCTTAAATTGAATTTTGTCGGGGCTCCTAGCCTAATATCGTTTAGTAGGTACTAAGGAGCCCTGTACCAAAAATGGTGCTTTATCCGCAAGTAACGATAATCGATAAACTTGACGCTAAGCCACCCGACTATTTTTCTTTTTCATTTCTCAGAGACATGGGCAGAAGTCTGCAAATAAAGCACTTCCAGACTTGATGTTGAGGTGGACTTGGCCTGTAAGTTTCTTAGGTCATTCATGACAACCACACTTCCCCTTTAATACATTAGTGGAGTTAGTTAAGCTCCACTGTAGTGAAAGGATACTGTATTTTCAGTGATGTCCATGTATCCATACAGTGGCTGGGGAGTGGCCTTATGGAGGGCACTGGTATTTGGCCAGAGGCTTAACCTCATGACCCCATGTCCATGCTAAACTCCCTACATCTTCCTCTCTGGGTGTTAAAGGTACTATGTCCCATTTGCAGGCCAAAAATGAAAAGGTTAAATTCCAACGGCATTTGAAAGACAATACTAATTTAGAACTTCCCTAAAAAAGGGGGCTTGAAAATGAAAAAGGGAAAATAATGACTATTAGTTGTCGAATCGACTTAGGAGCTATAGAGCCAGTAAGTAATAGTCTCATTTTTCAGACCATTGTAGCGAATGGTCGACGCTTTATGCTGCGCAAAGATTCGATCAGTTTAATTTTGGCCATTACAAGAAGTGGGTTATTGATGTAGACAAATGCTCATGTACCCTTTATAGCTCATTTATGTATGTTATTACCAAAGATGAAAGCCAGTCAGTCACTCAATAGTGTCTGACAGTGAAGTCTATCAAGTAAATGGTTTCTTGCATAATTTGAATATTAGGACACTGCTAATGTTTAAATTTCACAGATAGGACATACATGACATACATGACATATTCATAATTCCTAGTACTAATATTAGTACATGCCTTGTAAATACACAAATGTAGGGGCAGATTAATTCCGTTGGGGGTTCCTGTGTAGAAGGTTATTTTCATTGAAAGTAGTGATATCAGAGCAACCAAGGAGCCCTTGGAGCAACTAAAAACTGTAAAAAGTGACTTATTTTACTCAAACTGAAATGCCTGACCTACATGTACATGTGTAGACCTACATGTATGTAGACAGGCTGTAAATACTTAAAGGGATATCCAACCCAAATAGACAACTACTCTAAATGAAAGCAGAAAAATCAGAGAAGCAAACTGATGAAGGTTTCAATTAAATCGGACTAAATATAAGAAAGTTATGAAAATCTAAAATTTGTAATTGCTAATTTACTATACGTATGGGCACTTGAAATTGGCTGAAGCGGTAATGTCAATGTGATGTAGTGCCGGACTACATTCCCATCTGTTTCAACTAATAAAATAAACTACATGTACAGGTCTATCATGAATGTTTAATGTTTAAAATGTGTTCAGTCGGACAAAAAATTGTGATATTTCTCTTTTTTTCTTTTTTCTTTTTCATTTCAGAGACATGGGCAGAAGTCTGGCTGCGCGATAGCTCAGGTGGTAGAGCAGTGGTCTCGAATCCGTGACCCGGTTCGAAACCAAGTCGATGCGCTATTGCCCTTTGTAAGGCATTAATCTCACTACCAGGTCCTCGGAGGGGACCTTAAGCCGTCGTCCGTCTGGTTGCTTACTTACAAGCATTTATGCTTTCTTAGCAGTCAGGTAAAAATAACCATCACATCACATCACATCACGCCTGCAGATAAAGCACTTCCAGACTTGACTTGGACTCGGAGTGCATCAGTACTTTGATATGCTACTGCCTGTGTGTGTGTTTTATTTTTATCCCACAGAAAGTTTGACATGGAATTGAGGGGGGAGAGGAGGGTGCAATATAGTGTTAACCCACACTTTTCTGAAAAATGAGTTACATCCATTTTCATCATCTTTTTAGTGTTCTACATCTTTTACAATTTAAAAACGGAAATCGACTGATTAATAGGCAAATGAATAAATCATTCTTCCCTGAAAACAAGCAATTATCTGAACACAACAACAAAATTAACTCCCTTAATCAAAATGGCGTAGCTTTTTAAAGAAAAGGTTTTGAGCAAAATAACTTGGCAGGAGTGTTCCTATACGTATTGACTAACTTTTCTCAGAAAATAAAATTGCTCCATTGGGTAATGCATGAGTGAACAAACAAAGGCAAATTTGTAACTTTTCAAAAGTCACAATGGTTATGTTTTATGCTGTTTTGACAGTACATTTTAGCATTTCTTACGCGATTTTTAAAGTGTGCTCACCCAACCAAGACACGATGACAACCTCTTGTGTTCACACAACATGTGATGATACATTTTGGTAGAAATATCTTCTTCTTTTTTCAATAAGTGGAATAAATTTTGCAATTTCAAAAGGGTTGATTTTTTTAAAATTGTGCTCACCCGACAATAAATGAAAAAGTGTCGGGATAGGTGTTAGGGGGTCAAGCAATGGATGATAAACAACAACAACACAAAAACATGCACCAGAAACCAAATTTACTAAAATCTTGTTTCACATAATCCCCAAAATGACCCTTATGACTTTTGAAAAGTGACAGTGATAATTTTCCCTTTAAAGATACTATGTCCCTTTGCAGCCAACATCAAATTCTGTAGAACTTTGCAGGAATTATGAATATGTCATGTATGTCCTATCTGTGAAATTTAAAGTTAGCAGTGTCCTAATATTCAAATTATGTAAGGAAACCCGTTTACTTGCTAGACTTCACTGTCAGACACTATTGGTGACTGACTGGCTTTTTTTCATCTTTGGTAATAACATACATAAAATGAGCTGTAAAGGGTACATGAGCATTTGTCTACATCAATAACCCACTTCTTGTAATGGCCAAAATTAAACTGATTGAATCTTTGCGCAGCATAAAATGTACGACCAATCGGTACAATGGTCTGAAAATCAGACTATTACTTACTGGCTCTATAGTTCCTAAGTCGATTCGACAACTAATAGTCGATATTTTCCCACTTTTTCAAGCCCCCCTCTTTTTAGGGAAGTTCTAAATTAGTATTGTCTTTCAAATGCTGTTGGAATTTAACTTTTTCATTTTTTGGCCTGCAAATGGGACATAGTACCTTTAATGTTTGCTGATGCATGACTCGGTGGATCAATCACATCTTCACAGAAAAGTTACCGTAGTCAATAAGTATAGGAACACTCCTGCCAAGTTGTTTTGCTCAATACCTTTCGTTAAAAGTTACGCAATTTGGATTAAGGGGAGTTAATTTTTGTTGTGTTCAGCATGAAAATGTGCTAACCCATACATTCCATTCTGGAGGTGCCCATGACAGATATGGTTTGGTAAAGAAAAGTGCATTATTCGTCAACAAAATGAATTCCATTCTGCAAGGGACACAATGGATCTGACTTTCAAGATATGTAAATTTATTAATTTTGTCTAAAAGGGAGTTCGATGCGAAAATATGAATTTTATTAATTAATACATTTTGATTATTGGAGGATAGCACTGTATTCATTTAAATTTTTGGAGGTGATAATTTTTTCAAATGATTTCCATTTTAGATAAAAACATATGGGTAGCTTGTAGTAGACAGAGATTCATCAGGTTTCCATGTATATATGCTACCCTCCAAAATATTGGGTACCTGTAATCAGATCTGATTTCACCCAAATTTTATTTATCATCACACTTGTGGCACTGCAATAATTAAGTACCAAAGTGAAGAGTAAACATCAGCCTTGAAGTTGGCGCCAGTGTAACCATTATAAACTGTTTCAGGAAGCACTCATGCATTAACAAAGGCAATCGCATATTTCATACGGGGAGGAATTGATGAGGCTTCCTGAAACTTTTTACAACGGTTAATCTGTTGACAGCTTGAAGGCTGATGTTTTTCTTCAGCTTGGTAGTAAATTATTGCAGTACCACAAGTGCGATGATAAATAAAATGTTGGTGAGTGTGAAAACCCGTTTATTACAGGTGACCCCAAACTTTTGGAGGGCAGTGTATTTCACTCAGAGTAAATTTAAATTTGAGTAACTACTTAACGTTGCTTATTAACACTTTTTACACTGTTTCTTGTTGGTTAGCACTACATTGCTTTAAAAAAAGCATTGATTTTTTTTTTCTTTGGTAACTGTTTGAAACTTTATGTCGTTTTCCAAAATTTCCAAAAAGATTATCAAAAGACACTTCTATATTGCACTGACGCCCTCAGCTAGAAAAGTACTTTAATTAACTCAACTTGACCATTCTTAGTATGATTGGAAATGTACTTATTGATTACTGTTTTGTAGTTATTAAGCTGTGGAAAAATAGACCAAACGTTTGATTACTTTCATACTTTGCAATATGATAGCCTGGGGGAGGCTTTAGAAGCCTTCCCTCTCTACATTTTTGTGATAATTTTTAAGGCCAAAATATCTTGCGCTGAAATTTTAGGACTTTTTTTCTTTCTGGGTCTTGCGCATCTTTTGAAACAAATTTTTCAAAAATCAGACCTACCGCTACAAAGTCACGTGACCTTTGTCTTTGCATGTCAGCCAAAAAATTGCTCATTTTCGTGATTTGTGTACAAAACATATAAAAGAGATAAAACATTGGTTATTTGGTCTTGTTCCAGCAACATTTGTAAATCATTTTTGTTTTAAAATAACCCTGGCTATATAGGGTTCAACGCAACATAGTATTATTATTATTATTGTTATTATTATTAGCCATCAACATTTTACTGTTAAGATGGTATATACATCTAGATGGAAAATGTGATGTAGTACTTAGGCTCTTTATATGCAATTATTTTTTATATGTACATAAAATATGTACCGGTATGCTTGTTATATAGTTTATAGGGCCTACAAGATCTTCAGGACTGCTGACTTTTATCAGGCTATCAGCGGTACCTCATTAAAAGCGGTCCTCATGTTGTTACCTTGCTGTAAATTGAAAACCCATGATAATAATAATATAACATGTGTAGGGGAGACTGGGGTTAAGTGGGACACTCTAAAAATAAGAAGACAATGATAAATTCATTTACATCAGGCAAAAGGCTTCACCCAATGCCTTTGAAAAATATGCCAACAACCACTGTAAACTATTGCACACAAGTATAGGATAAGCAACTTATTTTCACTAATTTTATTACTGATTTTTAAACATTTATTCAGATTTGTATTATGCGGTTCCCAACTGGGGATCTGACATTTGCTCCTGCGACAATTGCTCGTCTTATTTTCTCCAAAGATATAGGGTTAGGGTTGTGATAGGGTTTTTGGTTCAGAATAATAGGAAGGTAAGGATTAAGGTTAGTGTTAGGTTTGGGTTTAGAGTTTATGTTTGGCTTAGTATGCAGATTTTCCATTGGAGCAATTGTCCCCAGAGCAAATGTCATGGAATCTCCCAACCAAGTGGATACCCCTTGTGATAGTGATTATCCTCTGAGGTGATTAAATGATTTAATACAAGATTTCTTGATGGCAAGCTAGAATTAATAGTATGGCCATCAATTTCAATTGTTTTTTTTTATATCTGGGGTAAACTGGGACATTAATAATGCAATGAGCGATATCGGTATTGTTTTCTGTGATTGAATGTACGCTATGGGTGTCCCAGTTTACCCCGAGGTGTCCCAATTAACTCCCCATCTAAGGGTTTGCAAAATTTATGATTACATGAAAAGTCAAGCTGTGGGAATTCAATCTATAACTGCAATATTTACCTATGTATCTACAGTGCATCCCAGAAAAAGGAAACCAGATTTCAGGGCAGAAATTTTCTGTCATAATAATAATTTCCTTTATGAAATATACATGTATGAAATGCTCTACTTCTCTACTTTTATTTGATGCATAACGTAATATGCTAGATTTCTGACAAATGAGTAAGAAGCCATTTCAGCTTTCCTGATTTAGCAGCTAACATTGATCTAATGCTTAAGTGAATTCACACAAACTTTCTGTTCACATCCTTTCCAATACAGCAATAAAAGAGCCCTGAACAGGGCTACTTAAACACTGTTTTGTTATGTGTAAATTCACTCAAGCATAAGGTCCATTGTCAGCTGCTAGATTAGGAAAGCTGAATGGCTACTTATTTGGGAGAAATCAAGCATCATTTCATTTTACTTTTCTCGAGCATACGCATTCATTTTATATGCATAAAAGAGAAAATTATTAATTTTTATGTGATGTGTTTCTTTATCCAAAATAAATATCTTTACTACCCTACAAATTAACTCAAAGTTACAATTTGTTTGTGCAAATGAAATTTTGGTACCACCACTTTCTATTTTTTTAATTCAATCATAATAAATTATGCATCAAATAAGAAGCGGAGCTTTTCACACATATACATCTCATTGCGGAAATTATTGTATCCCCCGGCAGTATGCCGGTGGGGTACTTTGATTCAGCAGCGTTACGCCGCCGCCATATTCTTGTGTGCGCTCTATCTGCCACATTCCTTGACGGATTTCTTTCAAATTTTGTATGGAGGTGTATCTTGGTATAATCTACACACCTATAACTTTTGGTGATGCTGCCCTCAGTGTTCCGTCTTCTATAGGGTAAAAGGCCATATTTTTGTGGATGGTTTGTGTGCGCCCATAGGCCACATTTTCATGGGATTTTGTTCAAATTTTGAAGAAAGGTGTATCTTGGTATAATCTAGAAGCCTATAGATTTTGGTGATGCTGCCTCCAGTGTTTCGTCTTTATAGGGTCAAAGGTCATATCTTGATAGATGTCTTGTGTGCACTCTAGTGTGCGGTCTAACTGCATCATTTCTCGACGGATTTCTTTCAAATTTTGTATGGAGGTGTATCTTGGTATAATCTACACACCTCTAACTTTTGGTGATGCTGCCCCATTGTTCCGTCTTCTATAGGGTAAAAGCCCATATTTTTGTGGATGGTTTGTTTGCGCTCCATAGGCCACATTTCTCAATCTCAAGGGATTTTGTTCAAATTTTGAACAAAGGTGTATCTTGGTACGATCTACAAGCCTATAGATTTTGCTGATGCTGCCTCCAGTGTTCCGTCTTTTATAGGGTCAAAGGTCATATTTTGATAGATATCTTGTGTGCACTCTAGTGTGCGGTCTAACTGCATCATTTCTCGACGGATTTCTTTCAAATTTTGTATGGAGGTGTATCTTGGTATAATCTACACACCTCTAACTTTTGGTGATGCTGCCCCATTGTTCCGTCTTCTATAGGGTAAAAGCCCATATTTTTGTGGATGGTTTGTTTGCGCTCATAGGCCACATTTCTCAATCTCAAGGGATTTTGTTCAAATTTTGAACAAAGGTGTATCTTGGTACGATCTACAAGCCTATAGATTTTGCTGATGCTGCCTCCAGTGTTCCGTCTTTATAGGGTCAAAGGTCATATTTTGATAGATATCTTGTGTGCACTCTAGTGTGTGGTCTAACTGCATCATTTCTTAACAGATTTCTTTCAAATTGAATATGGAAGTGTATGTTGGTAAAATCTACGCACCTATAGTTTTTGGTGATGCTGCCACGAGTGTCCCGTGTTTTATAGGGTCAAAGGTCATATGTCTTTATGAGCTCTAAATGCCACATTTCTTGACGGGTTTCTTTCAAATTTTGTATGGAGATGTATCTTGGTACAATCTACTCACCTCTAGCTTTTGGTGATGCTGCCCCATTGTTCCGTCTTCTATAGGGTAAAAGCCCATATTTTTGTGGATGGTTTGTGTGCGATCTATAGGCCACATTTCTCAAGGGATTTTGTTCGAATTTTGAATGAAGATGTATCTTGGTACAATTTTGCTGATGCTGCCTGCTGCCTCCAGTGTTTTGTCTTTATAGGGTCATAGGTCATATTTTGGTGGGTGTCTAGTGTGCGCTCTGCAGGTACATATTTCATGACGGATTTCTTTCAAATTTTCTTGGTACAATCTACACATCTACACTTTGGGCAATGCTGCCCTCATTTTTCCGTCTTTTATATGGTAAAAGGTCATATGTCTTTATGCGCTCTAAATGCCACATTTCTTGACGGATTACTTTCAAATGTTGTATGGAGGTGTGTCTTAGTACAATCTACACATCTTTAGTGTTTGGTGATGCTGCCACCTGTGTTCCGCTGTTATAGGGTCAAAGGTCATATTTTGGTCTTTTGTGCGCTCTAACTGCCACATTTCTTAAAAGATTTCTTTCAAATTTTCTACAGAGATGCATTATACTCTAATCTACACACATATTGTGGTGATGCTGCTCCTATCCTAGTCTTGACAATAGTTCGAGCCACTAGTGGCGATCTCTACATCATCCTTTTGTTTCAGGGAGGGAGAAGGAATCTTTGTCCCTCCTTCGAACATTAGGATGACACAAAATCGCTGCCACTGCCGGGGGATACATTCGCATTGCGCGGCAATACAGATTGCGATATTTCTAGTTATCATGACATGAAAATGTTGCCATGAAATCCAGTTTCTTTTGTTTTCTGGGATACACTGTGTAGTCTTTTAATATACAAACATACATGTACTTGGTTTAGTCCGAATATTTGCATAGTTACAATTGGTAATATTTCTGAAAGTGAAGAAAATGTTCCATTTCTCTCCGGTCTCTCCTAATACATGGGACTAAATAATTGGCATTACCTTGGTGCATGCTGAACACAAGTACTTTCACTTTGATTTCATTACTTGTTGTGTGACAACAAATCATCCCAAAATTTGGATCTACATGTACTTATTTCTACTGATTACAGAAATAATTGTGTACGGTAAATCTTTCCTTGTATATATGTATCTTAGAATAGAAAGATACCAACTTCCGTCATTTAAGTGAAATCATTATGTTTAAAATGATTCTTGTTCATTACTCATATTGTTTTCAACATTTTGTCATGATTAAAAGATTTTGATGATGTAATTTTGACTGAAGCATTTTTATACTCTTTTTCCACTTTATGTTTTATGTATTTATTTAGACTATGTGAAAATATGAGAAACACAAAAATCAGGACATTTGTATACATTTGGAAGATGTATGAATGCGGAAATGTTATAAAAATGTGATAGCTTCTGAATGTATTGCACCGTTTGCACATTTGATCAACATTTCTGTGTAACATTTTAAGAACATTACGCATAACAACATTGTAATGTTTCTATTAAATGTTTAAATGATATCAAAATATATGGTCTTAGAAATAGATGGCTGACATTTTTATAACATTTCCTTCAAACATCCGTAAGATATCATTACAACATCTTGTCAACATTTCTTAATTTACATTTTAAAAACATTTGGGGATATCATCGAGCAAATGTTTTTATTAAATGTTTAAATAATATCAAAATGTATGGTCTTAGAAATAGATGGCTGACATTTTTATGACATTTACTTCAAACATTAATAAGATATCATTACAACATTTCATTAACATTTCTAAAATAACATATTAAAAACATTTGAGAATAACAATATTGTAATGTTTCTATGAAATGTTAAAATGATATCAAAATGTATGGTCTTAGAAATAGATGGCTGACATTTTTATAACATTTACTTCAAACATTAATAAGATATCATTACAACATTTCATTAACATTTCTAAAATAACATATTAAAAACATTTGAGAATAACAATATTGTAATGTTTCTATGAAATGTTTAAATGATATCAAAATGTATGGTCTTAGAAATAGATGGCTGACATTTTTATAACATTTACTTCAAACATTAATAAGATATCATTACAACATTTCATTAACATTTCTAAAATAACATATTAAAAACATTTGAGAATAACAATATTGTAATGTTTCTATGAAACGTTAAAATGATATCAAAATGTATGGTCTTAGAAATAGATGGCTGACATTTTTATAACATTTACTTCAAACATTAATAAGATATCATTACAACATTTCATTAACATTTCTAAAATAACATATTAAAAACATTTGAGAATAACAATATTGTAATGTTTCTATGAAACGTTAAAATGATATCAAAATGTATGGTCTTAGAAATAGATGGCTGACATTTTTATAACATTTACTTCAAACATTAATAAGATATCATTACAACATTTCATTAACATTTCTAAAATAACATATTAAAAACATTTGAGAATAACAATATTAGTAATGTTTCTATGAAATGTTAAAATGATATCAAAATGTATGGTCTTAGAAATAGATGGCTGACATTTTTATAACATTTACTTCAAACATTAATAAGATATCATTACAACATTTCATTAACATTTATAAAATAACATATTAAAAACATTTGAGAATAACAATATTAGTAATGTTTCTATGAAATGTTAAAATGATATCAAAATGTATGGTCTTAGAAATAGATGGCTGACATTTTTATAACATTATCTTCAAACATTAATAAGATATCATTACAACATTTCATTAACATTTCTAAAATAACATATTAAAAACATTTGAGAATAACAATATTGTAATGTTTCTATGAAACGTTAAAATGATATCAAAATGTATGGTCTTAGAAATAGATGGCTGACATTTTTATAACATTTACTTCAAACATTAATAAGATATCATTACAACATTTCATTAACATTTCTAAAATAACGTATTAAAAACATTTGAGAAAAACAATATTGAAATGTTTCCAGGAAATGTTAAAATCATATCAAAATGTATGGTCTTAGAAATAGATGGGTGACATTTTTATAACATTTCCTTCTAATATTTGAAAGATATCATTAATATGTTTTATCAACATTTTTGATAATATCAAATTGATAGTGTTATAATGTTTAAGCTTAATGTTAAAAAACATTTTTATTATGTTTTATTGATGTTGGTGTCTAATGTTATAAAAATGTTTTCTTGATAATCACAAGACCATACATTTTCATATGATTTTAACATTTGAACAAAACATTTCCCAAATGTTAAGCCAAACATTATCATGATGTTCTTATAATGTTTTTGTGCTAGCTGGGATAGTACGTGTTGGTGCAACTTAGATCTAGTAGTAGTAGATCTATGGAGAATCGGCACCGGCGACAGAGTGAAATTGAAAACAAGCCTTGTTGGCGGCATGAGTTTGCTGGCAGATTTGCATTTTTTTTTTTGATTGACAACTTCTTTGAAAGTTTGAATAAATTTCCTATTTTACAACAATTTAGTCTCCATGATTTAGTCTAGATGTCACAAATTATATGTAACTTCTAAGACTAAGGAGTAAGGTGTAGATCCAGATGTAGGCCTAGACTCTACATAGTACATGTAGACTCTAGAGTCTAAGTAGATCTAGATCTATAATTATATTTTTAGTAAATTCCAGCAATTTTCTTACAATGACATGTTGTGTCTTCATTACTGCCATGCAACGTCTCCCCTAGTGTGGGTAGACCCCTAGCTAGAATCTACAATGTAGGCCTAGACTAGATGATTGATCTAGGCCTATACCTAGAAAATACTAGACTAATATTTTATCCGATTTGCACATTTTGCAAGATGAAATCTCAGATTTTATCTGAGAATGAGATAGGTCTAGCTCTAGGTCTAGTCTAGACAGAAATAACCATCTGGTATGGGTCATTCTTTAATAAAACTGACAATAGAGGCGGTCAGAGGAGCCAGATGCAATCTCAGCGTAACCGTCGATATCAGAGACTGAAGCTTTCGGTCTAGCCTCTAGGTCTAGTCCATGTGCATCTATGATCTAGGTCCTACATGTAAAATGGACCCCAGAACTAAGCATAGACCTAGGCCCTAATTAAAACTACATCCTGCACAGAGTTAGTTACAACTTTAATAGACCAACGTAATAAAGGGGTTCTATAAACTTCTAAATTATTATTTTTTAAACTAGAATTCTAGGCCTAGGCCTAGACCGAAGATTTCTGTCTCTTTCGTTCGTTAGCCTTTGATTTGAGACAGAAATTTTCGGTCTAGGCCTAGTTCTAGGCCCTACTTTTATTTCTTAATCTTATCTTATTTGAATTTTGATAAGTAGAAAACGGTAGACTTCTAAACCTATTATTATTAATTATTTTAGGCTAGCATGTTGGTGATTTGCTTTCTCATGAAGATAACGAAACAAAATATCATGATCTAGCTAAAGGCTTTATTATAGCAAAAGCTTTTGAGGAAATTTCTTTTCTGCGACTGACGAGTCTGCATTAACTAAGCGTTATGCCTATTGCCATACTGGACCCCAGGTCGACGTCCGCATCGCACCGGCAAAGCCGGCATGACAGCAGCAGAGATTTCGGGGCTAGGCCTAGCTAGATGCCCGAGGCTGAGCCTGAGCAATGATGACGCCCGGTGATGACGGAGGCATGAAACGTGTTTGTTGAAAACCCCTATTACCGTAGACTCTAGGTAGGCCTAGGCCTATTAACAACTTTAGAAATCGTCAAATTTCATCATACCTGTTCTTCATGATCCACTGGTAGCATATCTTCTTCTACGAGATCCAGAATAACTTGTGCTAAAACCTAGCTGGCACAAGTTATTTTGCAGATTAAGCGGCAATTAATTACGACGTGCGCGCGTGCGCGTGCGTACTACGTGCAGCTTCGACGCACAGAGATAGCGCATATACGGTACGTACTTAGCTAGCCAAGCTAGCCTAGCTAGCCTAGCCTTGCCTCGTACCGTTTAGTAGCACAGGTGCTCTTTTTCGCTGCTCTGAATCATGTCAACACCACAAGGTGGCGCCATGAATTAATGAAACATACACAAACTTGTTAATCGACAGAATTTTGTGTGATGAATAAAACACCATACAGGCGATGGGGGACATGTCTCTAAATGCCCGCTAATTTCGCTGATACCTTGAACTGGCGATTCTGATACCTATAAAACCCTTCCTAAAATCGTGGACCGTCCTCACTTTAAGGTGTGTCCTCGTTTAGAAGGTGTGTGTTCATATATATGTCCACTTTTGCAGGTGCTTACACACGCACACACACACGCACAACCATAAACACGCGTGTGTATGTATATATATATATATATATATGTGTGTGTGTGTGTGTGTTTTCAGGGAAGGTGGTTCATTTCAATATTAAATGCTTTTCTTTCCAAATTACAATGGGAATCTCGTGCAAATGTCTTCGTTGTGGATAATATAACGAGTACAATATCATGCCATAATTAACTTACAGCTGAATGATGAATAGCCATATGGATAGTCCCTGTAGTAATCTGTTAGAGAAAAATGGGACAGACTTTTGTATAAATATATATGGTATTCAATCCATAATGTTGGCATAATAAGATGATGAATCAAAACTTAAACGAGAGAAGTTTGATAATGACTTGACCAAGCTGTTAGTTGTATATCATCGAACATTTCTGAGCGACACAATCAATACTGTCGGATAACAAAGCATGAAACTTCTCTCTTTCTTAAGCAATATTTGCGTCATTATATACACATTCACACACATACAAGAAATACAAAAAGAAAAATACACACGTATAAATAAATATATATATATATTATATTCCAAATTTTCACTATGACTATAATTTAACCATTTCGAAAGTGGTCTTGTAGTAATGCTAAACTGTGTTAGCTGATAACGAGGAGCACATACCACACATCGATCCTAGCCTCCTCAGAATACCAAAAATTGAAGCGACAGAATAATGAAAATACAAAAATGAACAAATAATCAAAACGAGGCTACAATACCACTTCTGTAAATGTAAGGCTAATTTATCTCCCCTCCCTGGAATATTCTTTTCTCCTTCCCTAAACTTCAACAGTGAAATTATAAAATTAGACGATGAAAAAAAAATAGTAGAGAATACTTGGAGGACACAAATGGAAAGTTGGTAATATTAAAAGGAATTGAATTCAAAACTGGTATTGTATTGTACTTAGTCTGTATTTTTCACAAATAACAATATATATACATGCATCATAAATACATTCTAAATTGTAGAATGATCTACATCTCAATTATATTTAATAGAATATTTGTTATACATACCCATATTGATGGAATGTGTTGCTTTTGAATGGTCCTAATATAATTTTCTAGATTTATATGGCCTATAATCGTCAAATTAGTTCAATTTTCAATGATGTATGATAAAGGTGAACAATCATGCTCTGCTGATTCTCCAGTACGTCAGCTGCAGTGAATAGCCTAACTATTTACCTGACTATATAAACTATTACTTGCTGCAGGGCATGAGTCATATCCGATTGTGAAATACAACTGTTGTCATGTACGTGTACGAAGTAATAACAGTGTGTCATCATTGGTTATTTTTGAATTGCTTTGGTTCTTTTTGGAAAACATGGAGTGTGGGGATTCCCACAACGACATAGCACAGTGTATAATTAAGATTTCATTATTCAGGTTCGTTATTTATCTCGCACTTCGTTAACTTAATATCCACTTTATCATTATCACTAATTATAACACACCCACGCGCACACATACACAAACAAAACTACAGAAAAATATTTCTCTGCACAAACAGATCCCGTTTCACGGTGCCATGACAAACTTTGTTCGGCGGGGATAAAATTTAACCACCACCATACATTATAATAAACAGATAATACAGTATGTGTTAAGTAAGAAAAAGAATGTCTCATTCAGAGATTTCATCTGAAGTTTTAAACAAATGAGACAACAAATGAAAAAAAGAAAACCAAGAATATTGTTACTCAAACATCATAATTGTTGTATAATTTTCACTTTCATTTTTACAAAGTAAATTTAAGTTCGATGCATATATTATATTCTGTAAATGCATACAAAAATGTGTAATTTTCTCCTATTCACAATCAATTTAGGATAGCCGTATACGGCTATGGTGTTAACAAAATACAATTTTGGAAATAAACTTACACTATATCTTTAGGTTGATTTGATTTGTTCTGATTATTAATATTCACATACGCACTTGTATGTAGGCATACATCAGCATCATAAATAGATCATCAATGGCATAATCAATTAAATGTTACATGCATGAATGGATCGTCAGAAGCTTTATCCAAAGCTTGCTGGAGACGTCCAACAAAGATTTCAACTTCTATTAATAAGTAATATTTGAAGCTGATAGTTTCAATTTAAATTTAAAATACTAAATTTAAATAGTATACGCTGGCATTGAACCCAATATATACAGTGAACAATATTTTGGGTGATAGTTTCCCTTTTCAATGAAATACTTCAATCTTCTTAAACACAGGACGAGATACAGGAAATGGAAACATATACCTATTTCTTCAATAGTAAATTGCACTACCTATACAACTTAGATAAATTCAAGAAAGACGATTGGGTAATGCATTTCTTCCAATTAATAAATAAAACTTTATTGTCAGAATTTTTTGGACAAATTGTTTTTATATATTAATTTGCAGAAATGCATTACCAAATCGTCTTTCAAATGCCATTTTATGGACGCCGATAAGTGGACATTAACTGATACTTAAATAAATTGATATAACAATACATAAGAATATGAATTTACACTGCAGTAATATACAAACATTAAGACTAGATTCTCCAGGGAGAGTTTAAATCCATCGTTCTGGATCATATATTTCGTCCAATTGGAACCAGGAGGGTGTTATCTCTGTCTTACAGTATACAAGGTAATTATCCTACTGGCTCGAAACGGATGATCTTTAGTTTTCATCAATGTAGTAAAATATCTCGTTCTTACTTTTCTATTCCTTAAATAGAGACCCCTCCCCCAAAAGCAAAGAGAGAAAGAGAGAGAGAGAGATGGACAATTAGTTGCAATGTGTATTAATAAATTTTGACATTAGACCTGCATTTAGATTTCAGACTAAAATACGTCTTAAAAGTAAAGTACTGACTCACAAATTAGACAGTTCGTGGTATAACACATTTGTAATACAGCTCGAATTGGGAGTAATAAAATCACATTTCTTTTCTTGAGCTGTTTACTTTACTACATTCGGATGATTAAAGACTCATTGGAGGGATCACGCTCACTTCGCCTACATGTACATGTTCAATGTTTGCCCCGGGCGCCAAAGTACCTACATATGCCACTCTATAGTTGCGATTGTTATTTGCTATGGTTTTATTATTAGTTAAAATTAAATGACATTGAAATGATATCAGAGGTCATAATTTGTAATAGTAATTACTCCACTCGTTTCTTCTGCGTTTATGTTCAAATAGAAATAATGTAGTCACAACACAATCGTAATCGTAAAAAAAAATAAAAAGCAGTACTTTTTTACATTTTCATAACGCGCTTGCAGGCCTTTATTTTGCCCGCAAGACCTACATATCGGTCTCGAGAAACTTTAGATAACTTTTCAGAATGCCGGCAATTCAGGTCCATCTCACAAGTACATCTCATAAGTGTATTACACAAATATCATCATATCTAGATGGGGCATACAACTGAACAAAGTGGGAGTGCCTTGACTAACATCGTACAGTATATGCATGAAGAAGAGAACTGTTGTAGTTCCACCCCTTTTCACACCTTTCTCTGTCAGTGGATGCTGTTATACCAGTCACATCTGACCCAGGTCAAAACAAGACTTTTTATCACGCAGGATGATCACTACACTACTTAATATCATATATTCAAGTTTATATTCACGCCAATGTTCAATATCTTATTCAGGTTCTTCTAAAGCTGATAAATCCAGAGACCATGTAGGTGAAAATAGACATAAGTTGAGCGCAGGAGCGGATCCAGCCGGCGGCAAGGGAGGGGGCCTAAAAAGGGGCCCACTTCGTGGGAAAATTTGAAAATCGTGCCGGTCGATTTTTCGCTCAGTGGGGAGGGGGGTAGTGAGCACAATTATTATTTTTTGGCACCCGAAAAAAAAAAGGAAGGGGGATTTTAGTAATATCTTTAACTACAATGAAAGTATCTTCTTTTTTGTGTACATTTTCAATGCTTGCCCCGGGCGCAAAAATACCTAGATACTCCACTGTATAGTTGTGACTGTTATTTGCTATGGTTTTTATTAGGAGCTCAAATCAAATGACATTGTAACGATATTAGAGGTCATAATTATTTGTAATAATTATTACGCCACTCGTTTCTTCTGCTTTTATGTTTTTAAGAAATGTAGTCTCAACACAATGATAATCGTAAAAAGTAAAAAGCAATCCTTTTTACAATTTCATAACGTATTCGCAGGCCCGGCCCCCCTTCGGGGTCGGAATGACCGCATGCGTGTTACCAAAATGTCCGGTAAAGGGGTACTTTTCACGCACCAAAGTCCGGCTCGTACATACACAAAATTGACTTTACACACCGGGGTGTGTTTTCAAAAGGAGGGAACACGCATATGCGTACCCTAAATAACACTGAGTGGGGGGCCGGGTTCGCAGGCCAGGTGGCAAATTATTTTTCCTGCAAGACCTACATATCGGCATATCGGTGTCGAGAAACTTCAGATAATAGGCCACCGAGACCGGCAATTCAGGTCCATCTCGCCGCTCAATCTCGCTGGCCTTCCGAAAAGCAACGAAGGTTCTATTTCAATACAAATTTAAAATCTCCATTTCCTTAAGCAAATCCTAACCATTTTGACACAAACTATTGTTATAATCTCGACAAATGTCTACTCTTTTACTCTGATTAGATCTTAGGAAATCGTTATCACTCTGAAGTTAGGATAATAAGTTTGGAGGTTAGAAAGCCAAGGAATGGTTTCATCTGGACCAGGAACTCTTCGTTGTGCTAGCGGCGTACCGGGTTTCCACGGCGTGTACTCTTTGGAATACCCTAGGACAAACCGGATTCTCCACATCAGTCCCTTCTCTCGGAGGAGACGTAGAAACCTCTCCAAAAAATGGATGCATCCACTACAAGGTGATAAAAATGTGAACAGATGTAATGTGTGCATTTGTCCGTCCGCTGGCGGCCATTTTGAAATGTTAACCCGACTGCTTAACCAGTTCAGTATCAGCTTTTCGGCGTGCGCGTTCCGGCTACCTTCGGTACTGGGTTCTCTCGGGCATGTAGCCATGAACTCGTCGTCGACGCACAGCCCCATGTTGTCGGATAGTCGGCGTCCATGTGGGGGAAGGGACGAACGATCACTGTCGTGTTCGTAGCTCACCCGGTCTAGGGAGACCCCCGCGTAGGTCTTCCACGAGCTTGCTGCAAAGCGACGCGCCAGGCTCCTGGACAAGGCCCGAAGGATGAGGGTGTCGTGATGCATCGATGCTGTTAAAGAAAAAAAAATATTTCTAATTCGTATTATTTGCATTAGCCTTTTACACACTGTATTGTCTCGCAACTTTTAAGACGGCTCGCAAAAAAATCGATCAAATTGACCCCCGATCAGGCAAAGTTTACCCTTACAGCCCAAGTCCACTCCAAAAATAACCTACTTTTAATAGAACCAGAAAAATCAGACAAACCAATCAAAACAAGTTTGAGCAAAATCGGATAACTAATAAGAAAGTTATGAATTTTTAATGACATGAAAAACTTTGAAAATCACTACACAAATTGGCAACTCACTCATGAGTCTGTGACGTATGGTCCTCACTATCCACTAATTATTTTCTTTATATTGATAATATAAATTTCCTATTTTCACCCTAAGAATCTTATTTCTTCACACCAGCATCCAAGTTAGATTGTTAGTAATATGTTTTTGTGTGGATGCACAAATAAAGAGTAATTTTGTCCAGTTAAATCATGAAAAATTGAATTTTGATAAACTATTTATATAAAAATCAATAATTATGAAATACAATATTCAGAAAATAGTATCAATTCTTCAAAATTCATAAAAGTTTTTGGAAATGTCATGCACGCAATATGATACAAATCATATAACCTGGGCAAAGGCATGGGGAAATCAAGTTTTGGGGATAAAAGGGAAATTAATGGGATTAAACTATATAAAGCAATTGATAAGTTGTGAGGACATGACGTCACAAACTGATAACCATCTTGGCAATTTGTGTTGTGATTCTCATTGTTCCATAGTTTTACATACTTTTTCAAAAATGCATAACTTTCTTATCAGTTATCCGATTTTGCTCAAACTTTTTTTTGATTGGTTTGTCTGATTTTTCTGCTTTTATTGAAATTAAGTTTTTTTTTTAGTGGACTTGCCCTTTAAAAAGCCCATTCAAAGCACTCCAGCAAAGCATAGAGAGTCAATGCTAATGCGTATTGACCTCTAGCGCTGTACTGCGTGCTAATACTACAGGCAGCAATTGCACACATGAATAGTCAGTACACACATTACACACAAATGCACACAATGAATACGATGTGGCTGATCGGCAAGTTTGACAGTACACTCACAATTTCAATGTTTAAATTATTCTTTCTAACATCGGTAAGTTGAAAAAATTGTATTTTACTGCCATGTAGGTGTCATCAATTGTCACTATAAAGTACCGATTTTTAGTGAAATCAGTTGAGTTTTGTACAGTGGTGTTTGAAATGTTGGGAATCAATAGCACAGCTTTTACTACACATCCGGGAAAGTAATGCAGCTATGCATGTGTGAGTCAAAGTAGTGTTAAAGATTATTATAAGGGAGGTAAAACTGCCAGAGGTAAAAATATCACACGTAAAAATGTCAGAGCTACAAAATGGGCTCCTAATTGGAATCCAATATTGATGTTATCAAGGAATATAATTTGGTAAACCTCAGTTTTGAGTCAGTAGCTCTCCTTGTCTTTTGATGACTTTTTATGTGTATGGACCAAAAAATATTCTCATTAAAATATTAAATGTTGTCCCATCGAATACCTTATTTTAAGATAATCCATTATACATGTATGTGAAGCCGAATATCATTCTGCCGGGAAAACGCAGGTATGCGCGCGGTGCTGATCATTCTATGAAGCAACATGCACACGCGTCCTGCACACGCTTAATATCGGTATGTCTCTTTAACACAACAGCCA
>CP137677.1:22708674-22784182 GCA_037976565.1 Mesocentrotus franciscanus | reverse complement strand
AGAGGGGGGTAGAGAGAGAGAGAGAAAGGTAGGGGTGGAGGGAGAAAGAGGAGGGGGAGGAGGGAAGGAGCGAGAGAGAGAGAGAGGTATGTGTGGATCATCTCCCTGGACAGAGAGCCTACGAAGAGAGAGATAGAGAGATAAATCAAGAGATAAGGGATGGTAACGAGAGAGACGGGTGCAGGGCCGGAGAGAGAATGGGAAGTAAAGATGGTGTATGGAAAGGAGGGGTAGTGGGGGCAGGGAACATTTTATCAATATTTAAGAAGGTTTTATAAATCGTCTATCACACACATATCGCATTGGCATTTTCCTCCAATTGGGCTCTCGTTTCATTTGGTGAATTTTTATAATTTGTTCTTCTTTGTCCACCCTTAAGACCAACAAGCAAAATTTGTTAACCCATATGGCTATATTCCCTCTTCAATTACTTAAATGTTACACAAAATATCCGCCACCGGATACACCTTGTTATGTGTTTTCAATTCTGTTTTCATCATTACTGCGCACATTATCACTGGGAGTTTTGACCAATCATCATTCAACATGATTGGGGTTGAGGAGTTTGAAATCTCTTACTAATTAATAATGATCAGAGGCACTGTATATTTGCCTACTATATTCTCACAACAAATAATTCCATGAGGTGTTTTCGGTTTAGAGGTAACCCCTTATCTTTTAATGGGTTGTGATAATCAATGAAAGTTGTTTCTCCTCCCCCTTGTGTTTTATTTAGGAGGGGGTACAATGGAGTTGCCAGAACATTTTAATGGTTGGGGAAGGGGGTGGCTATCAGACCAATTTACACAAGTTACAAAAAATGACCCCCCCCCCCCTCATCAAGCTAGAAATGAAAAGGGTCTTCATAATCAAATTTGCGGGCATAACTTTTTGGTGTGCTCAAGGATTTTGCCAAAGTTTCCGAAAAATAATTCCAGAATGATAAGTAGCTTCTTTTTTTTTGCGATTTGCCGACAAGCCTATAACTCAAAATTTGCCGGCTAAAATTCGAATGTGATTTGTGTTGCCCCACACCCGCCCTTAAGCGACCCCTATTTCCAGAGAACATGTACATGTTGCCATATCGGACTTTGTTGTCATTGAATCTTTGCGTTTTGTGAATCCCTGTATAGATGTTGGTCTTTACATCGGCTTGATAATTAAATCATGAATTCTTATATAAAAGTACCAGTTTGGGCCTACATCTTGTGTGATAACATTGTTAAGAAATAGTAGTTTAAGAAATTGATCGAAGCTTCTGTTTATGACTGTCATTTTTGTTCACTCGCTTTCTTTCCCTTTCTCTCTTTCTCTCTGGGAGACGGTGGGGTGGTGATTTTCAGGCTGTATTCAGTTGTGAAAAATATTCACCACGCCCAATGAAAAGTACGGGGGCTTGTTTCCATGTTGTTGTGTTTGTTTGTTTGTTTGTTGTTTGTTTGTTTGTTTGTTTGTTTGTTTTTTTTTTGGGGGGGGGTCTTGTTTGTCAGAATAATTATCAACAAATCACCATAATGTAATAACCTTTCTTGGAGTGCAGGGTAGGAGTGCGGGCCTGTCAAGAGAATATCGGACTTGTCCCAAAGAATCTTGGACCTGTCAGGGGTAGTAGCCTACTGGTAGAGCGTACACTCTTATAAATATTGGGCAAAATTTTACCCAAAATTTACCCAACATGAGGGTAGTTATGAGTCCAACCAACTTTTGGGTAAACTTTGCTCCTTTCGTGATTTACCCATTTTAGGGCAAACTTAAATGCCCATCTAATTACCCATCTTTAGATTACCCAACCATATTACCCAACATAATTTACCCAACTATTACCATACTATTGGATATAAATATAAAGACTGGGTAATTGAGTTGGGCAAATCATTTACCCAACGAATTGACCAGGAATATTGCCCAGTTATTACCCACCTAGGAAATAGACTGGGTAATTGAGTTGGGTAAATCATTTACCCAACGAATTGACCAGGGATATTGCCCAATTATTACCCACCTAGAACATGGAAAAGCAATAATTGGGCAAAACAGTTGGTCATTATTCATTACCCAATTCCATTGCCCAGTTAGACATTGCCCATACATTTACCCAACCTCCTGTTTTACCAACCTTTACCCAACTCTTACCCAGCATGAGGGTTCATATGGATCCAAGGCCACGTTGGGCAAAAACAAAATGGGTAAAAATATCAAAAGAATCTACGGGGCAATCTTTCCTCTTTTTTTTACTCAGCTTGATGTACATTTTACTCAGCATTGAATCCAATGCATGTAACTGACAGTAAATGGGCAATATGGGGGATCCAAAAAGGGTAAACTGCAAGGGCAAAGTACAGCATGTTATATACGGACAATATAACTACAAATATAACAGAGGAGAACAATTGCATGTTGTGAACAGTGTACATATATTCTTCAACAAAACAAAAATACAATAAACAACAAAATAAATATAACAATTAAAGTTTGATGTATAATGGCATCATATACCTTTATAAATAATTTGTATACTGACTGAAATAGATCAGACTACAAATCAGGGAAGTCAGGAAAACAACTACAACTTGTAAATTAATGTTTAATTATATGTGTAATATTATACCTATTCTTATTTGTAGGCATTATTACTGGAAATGATTATGCAATTACACATGATTCTGATACAAAATGGCTTGAGTTCTTTTCATATACCTATCAATTCCAAACAACATCAAAACATGCATTGGTTTATTTAATACTCGTACTTATTGAAAGATATAACAACAACGACAAAGTGAAGTATAACGATTAAAGTGTACTCCTGTAAACACATCTCCATCTTGTGAGAATGTAGTGCATATAATTATAAAAAATACACATTTAGCATTAGTGCAAGAAAAAAAATTGGCTGTGTACAATTTTGATTTGTTGCATATCTTTTTCAACATGTATACCTATTTTTGTAACTCAACACTTTTAAAACTATGCAATCCAAACCCTCTAATTTTTCACCAACCTTAAATAAAACAAAATCATTTTTTTTCTCTTCAAAAGTGCTGTGACATTCTGAATATCGACATAACAAAAATCCGAAAGAGCTTGATATAGCTGTACATCACAACATATTGACTGAAATAGTGCATGTGGAAATAGATCAGACTACAAATCAGGAAAGTCAGGAAAACAACTACAACTTGTAAATTAATGTTTAATTATATGTGTAATATTATACCTATTCTTATTTGTAGGCATTATTACTGGAAATGATTATGCAATTATACACACAATTCTGATACATGAGATAATGGCTTCAGATCTGTTCATAATTTATCTATTCCAAACACCATAAACACATGCATTAGTTTATTTAATTAATACTCATACATAGTCATTAAAGCATCTCAAAAGTGTTGAGCTACAGAAGCTGCCTGGATGCTGTGATCAAGAACAAAGGCTTTTTAAATGACTATTGACTGTGATATTGTCTTTAATAGTTTTATGGACAAAGGGTATGAATAATTTTGAGCAAGTCAAAATACAAACAAAGCAGTATGCTCTTTGTTATGCAAATGAGGTTATACAAAAACCATTCTGAATTTTTACCTTTCAACTAAAGCTATCCAACTACAGCCAAAATATTGTGTGTCCACCTCTCGTTTTTCAGAAAAACATAAAAAACTGAAATTTCAGTAAGGGTATGAATAATGTCTTGTTAAATGTACGATCACGAGAACGGGAAGTACGTACGGACATCTTTTTCTCATACAACTTAAAGTAGCTATGCGATGCAAACTAAAACATAGGAAATTATACATCACTATAGAGCTGGGCTTATAGATAACATTATAAAAGTTTGAATCCTGAGGTGGGTTTTTCAATCGATGTTTCACTTGGATCTCTGATTTGCCATCATATTAGTTGGGCTCCCAAAACTTTAGAAGGGAAAAGTTTGTGCGGTATCATATAGCTTTAGCTTCAATTGATGTCCTTAGTTGCAAGAAATGCCCTCAGATCACGAATTTTAGGTGTAATATTGGCACCTACATCACCCATGCCATACACGACACTCTGCAAGAAATGCCAGACTTGGCAACATTGCCGCTGGTAGTCAACATCGAATACAAAAGTACTCTTGAACGCTACATCTACAGCAGCAAGCAGGCTTGCTGTCTCGATGGCGTGCCTCTCGACTATCACGTATGTCTGTGCAGGGTTGATCTTGCTCCCTCTGGCCATTATGAACGGTTGGGAGCGCTGCTGGCCGTCGATCGACTTCATGAATTCCTCAATGTTCACAACCTCCTGTTTTGCAATAGAAACAGAGAAAAAAAAATTCCCCCAGTACTTATGATTGTTTCAATTGTTATCTTTTTATGATTACATGCAATTAGTAGGCTCATAGCGAACTTTGCTCGGGAGAAGTATGTAGCTTTCCCTGCATACTATAATCTAATGTGATACAATCAATTTTGTTAATTTCTTTCAATTTAACTTTTAGTGAAGGGACAATTACATGAGCATCAAATAACATTATAATTTCAAACTGCTCACTTGGAGTAACATACTGTACTACTTTAACTTGATGAAAGTTCTAAGTATACAAACATTTAAAATCCCAATAATAATAATACTGCTGCTTCTGCCAGATATAAATATAACTGTTGTTCTTTGAAAATAAAAACAAAATGCCTAAGTACATCATATGGCTGACTGCACGAAACCAAAGTTTCTAAAAAAAATCATATTGCAGCGATGATATGCATGGCAGTTTCTGTAATCTTCTCTGCCAATACTGAATCAAAACACTTACATTTGCACCTTTATACAGCAAGAACTAAGATACAGGAAAATTATGTGGGGCATTACAGTGACTTCACCCTCTATTATACAATTAACAGCAAAATACAAGTATTTGAACCCTAACCTTCAGTGATCTTTACTATTAAAGTACAAGTCCACTCCACTGAAAAGTTGAGCTGATTAGATAGACAAAAATTTAAAAAGCCCAAATATAACTTGGTTTTGGAAAATGGTGCTCAGATTTATTTTTAATAATTTTTTTTAATGAGCAAAAAACAAGTTAATGATCGAGTTGGTTGTGACGTAGGGTTCTCACAACACAGATTCGTAATGTAACCAAATTTAATGCATACGTCTTTGTGAAGTGCCTCGATACAAACTATTTCATTCACCTGATAAGAATAATGAAACACTATTATTCTTATCAGGTGAATGAAAGTTTGTATAGAGGCACTTCACAAAGACGTATGCATTAAATTTGGTTACATTACGAAAATAGCCTATTGTCAGAATGTATACCGCTGGCACTTTCGTTGTGAGGAGCATACGTCACATCCGTACAGCAATATAAATGTTTTGCTCGAAATACCCGAAACAAAAATCGCTCTTAAAAATCACCTGATTGAAGTACGCCCGTGATATTTGGCAGTTTTAACCTTTGATTTATTTACAACATGTTATAACTTTTGAAAATCGGAGTGGACTTGGGCTTTAAGCAAATGTTGATATTAAATGAGAAGTTGCACAATCACAAACAATTAGGCACAGAGCATGAACACCACAAAGGATTCTGCAACAAATGACACAGCACAGCAACAAAAAGCCATGCCCATTCTAGTGACATTTGGATTTGACAGTATGGCTTTGTGTTGTGCTGTGACATTTGTTGAGTCACCCCTTGTGGTGTTCATGGCTAACTAAACTGTGTTTTGTTTTTTTGCAAAATCTGCAACCTCTTTTATGTTGACATGTTATATTAGTAGAGATTACTGAATGATATATAGCTGCATGTGTTTAAATGTGTTTTTAAATTTTTCATTGAGGATTTCTAAACAACTCTGGTAAGTTTCTTTTGGTGCTCATTATATTGCCACACCTGTGAAAGTTTATTAGGTCAATTAGCCTCTCACTTTGACCAAGTGATAACAGGCAAAACAAAATTATGCATGATCAGACTATTTCTTCACCGTATAAAGTATACACCTCTGTTTCCATCTGCAACTTATACAACTTGCATGGTTTGTATTAGAGTATAGCTGTTGATTTAATTTACGACATACTTACGGGCTGAACATCTATGAAAGAGTCGAGCGTCTCCTGCACAGTGCACATACCACCCTTAGAAGCTTTTCTTCCACGTAGAATAGCTGGTAGGAGGACCAAGGCAAGGTTTGTCTTCTCTTCTGTAGAGGGGAATTTAAAAAAAAGGAATGTTTCAGGTAGCCAACATTTATAACTGTGTATAGACGGACTGATGAACATAAATCTGACACTGTAGGGCTTCACAGAATGGCAGCCTGCTGGCCCATTACTTGCACAGATGTTGCAATCCTTAAAAAGCCTGCACTGCATGGGAACTGGACATCAGCATACCGGACATGAACATTTGTTGGCCTTGATATCTTATCTAAAGAATCACATGAAACATAATTTTGCAAATTCAAAGGCAAATCGTGTGCTACTATTATTATTGGCTATAACCCCCAAACATCATGCCTTAGTGTCATGAAACAAGATCAATGCATATAAAATCTCACCAGGGTTCAGCCTCTCTGCATCTATTCCATCAAGATGTAGTGCTGCCTTCCACAGTACGGAACGGTTGGCGTATTGGATAATCTGCTCCTTATACTGTGGCCACTTTACGTACAAGCCGTTCTCTTTTCCTTCATGGAATGTCTTGAAGTCTTGCTCAACCTGTGAGATACAACAATAAAAATCAGTCATCTTTTACTAATTCCTGATGATCGAGGTTTTTTTAATAACATTCCATGGGTAGAAGGCTAAGAGAATATACTTGTTCCAATTTGAGAACAGTAGCTTGTAAACTAGAACTGAACAGATTTTTTTATTTTCTTTGAGTTCAAAAACTGGCCACCACCCACCATGAAAAAACAAAGAAATTAAAGAAATCTCTTGACGTCTTGTTTCCAAAACCCTGGTCCGTTTGCTCCAAAATTTGAACGGAGTAATTTTTCATGCCAAAGAGATTCTACCAATAAATTGAGGTGGGTGTGCAAATCAGGCTTTAAAAGTATACAAAGGATGTCAAATTCCAAGAGTACAGAGGTTTTCTACAAAAAATGCATTTGCTTCTAGCCAGACATATGTTATTTAATTTAATTTCATCGCCAAAACTGAGGTAAGGATAAGAAACAATTAAGAATTATGTAGCTGTCAGGAACTTAAAAGCACAAACAAAATATATCTTCTTAAAACAATTGAAAAAGCTCTTTGTATCACTAAACAAAATGATGATGAAATTGATTTGTACTATCTTCTGCAGAAAAAAATATTCCATTTAACACAATTCAGTATAATTCTTTAGGTTGCTCTTAGGTAGAATATTAAAACCTTGTCAAAAAGTCAGCTCTTTACCATCTCTGCTTGCATCATGTGGGGATACTCTGCCAGGATGGTGCTGATATTGTCCCGATGAGCTTTTATCCACTTCTGTCGGTGATTTACTGTTTCCTTCATGTAGGCAACAACCTGTTCTCGAGGCTGCTTGTTATGCTTGAGCCATTCAATTTTGGCTGCAGTATCTTCATCAACTTCTGGAGGGCCCTGATCCTCTGCCGAAGGTTCTGGAGTAAACATGCAATATACAGGAAACATAATTGCATGACATTCTTGATTTTCTTATGCTACCTTCAGCTGCTTTCTGTCTACCAGAAAAAAATAAAAGTATTTGTTTAATAATCTCACAATGCAAATATAAATTTCTATAAATAAAAACAATTCCACAGCATTAAGTCAAATAAATTAGTTTTGTTTAACATGTATATATGCATTTATAAATGAAGAAGAATGTATACTGGAACCAAGAATTTATGTGAATTGGCTCTCCTTTGACCTCATAAAAATCAAACCCAAAATCTTATCAGGTGACTGACTGGCGTAACTATTTAAAAGTACAGACTAGCTGTTATTTAATACAAGCAGGAGACAATTAACCAAATGTCTTTAAAATCAAAAACCTGTTTTATGTTATTGATACCTGATGACTGAGTTTCGGTTGGCATTGGTTTGACGATCTGCTTTTCTGCTGAGGAAGCAAAATTTTCTGCACTTTCAGTCTTCATCAGGCGACCAGTCCTCTTTCTCAAATACCTTAGGTGCTCCTCGAGGTATCCCGTTGCTGGACGCCCCTTAGCTCCTTGGCAGTACCAGGCTTCCTTCAAATGGCACAACACGGTATTGTTATTATATCCTTCAGGCAAATGACAATCTATTTGATAGTCACTACATATGATTGACATATAAAGCAAATGAAGGAAACCAAAACCCAGCCAACAAATTGCTTAAACGCATACAAATTAAAGAATAATATCAGTAATATCTTCAAGGAATTGGATGAACTTCAACATGTATGAATTTTCCAAAGTTTTAATCACCATCAATTTGTTTTGTTCCCAAAGTATTAATTTATGTTTTCTGGAAGATTGACTAAAGATGTGACCTTTGACCTTTTGGGGATGCTTGCAGAGCTATTCTGACAGATACTGACAGAATTTGTTTATTATTTTCTTTATAATTTTCAGTGCGTGGGCAGTGCGTCGTGTTTACATGTGTAAGTTGGCCATAAGAGAGACATTTTACACTAGCTTAAACAGATTACACTGATTATTAACAAACCCTTATAATTGCTTGCCAACTAAATACAATATCACTGTATGGATACTTATGAACCAAGCAATTGTCATACTTGCATTCTAAATTAATACTTACAAAGCCATGTGGAGAGTCAGGATCACGCAAGCATGGAAAAGCTGTAATTATGGCACTTGCCATAGCGGCCTTCACTCCAGATGAAGGTCTGTAAAGCAATAATGTTGTTTTTTTAAACTGCATTGACTTGCTAATCCACCATCCAGAAACGTACAATTTCATGAAAAGTTGACTTTTGCATAACATAAAGCATAATCTACCAGAATTATTAGGGGTCAATGCCTGTGCATGCTCCCCCCCCCAATACCCTAAACTAGGATTTTGTATCATGGCGTATAATTGACATGGAACCCTTAAAAAGGATAAACTCAAATCTAACAAATGCGAGCAAGGAAACACCTTTGAAAATGTATGAAAACTCATTAAAAACTTAATTTAACTCAATTCAAAATATAGATTCAAAAATAAAAATGGAGTACTTTCTTTGAAAAGCCAAATCCCTCAAAACGGTAGGCCTCCGGCTCATACCCACATATATTACATGTATGTACATGTAGGATTCCACGATTGTTCGCTATGACAAGGCTTTGTTAAATATCCATTCAGGCACTTTAGAAATGTCAAAATATGTTAAAAGATATTGATGATGCTGAATAAAGGAAGCACTTGGTAATTAAGTCACAATTCACTTAATCAAGTCTTTGTCTCATAAGAGCTTGAACAAATGCAAGACAAGAAAATCTCCTTGCCATATCTGTGCCCCCCCCCCCAATAAAATAAACAAAGAGTATATTCATGTCATCCAGTACCTACCTGATGCGGATACCAAAATGTGTATAGAACAAAGGTACTTCACTCAACATCACAACATAATTTGACATCTAACAAACATTTTAATCTCAGAGGTGGGGTGTTTTACACTCTTTTCCATAATAATCTGTGCACTTGTTGCGACCAAACGATGCATATTGAGTTCAGAATTCTGTAGAATAGCTGATTCTCTCATATATGAGTAAATACATGGCACATTTTGCAATTTAATTTCATTAAAAAGGATAACACAAACTTTCAATATAATTCAAAATATAATGCTAATATATAATTTAAATTTGTGTTGCGGTTATTGCTAAATGAAACTATGAAGACGTGCGTGCAAACAGAAGCCAATTATTTACACATAATAGGCACAGTGTGCGACAATGAATTCAAAATGGTCGCCAACTTGTCTAATGCGACCACCTGTCTACAGCGACCACTTTTCGCCGGTCCTTTGAGTGGTTGCTATAGACAGGTTTGACTGTAACAAAATTATTATGTCCATCGGATAGGGTGTCTTTTCCAATGAAAAACGATACCAAGAATAGTAATTTTGGTTGTGTAGTTTTTGTTTTAGGGCGCTTTGAGTGACACCATGTCAGGTTCCCTTTTTTGTCATTTTTTACCAAGTCAGTGTGTAATAAATTGCACTTACTGCCCGTCATAGAGTCGCGAACAACGAGCAATTTTGCTTTTGTCAGTGTGCATTCAGCTGTGTGCCGAGAGAATGGGCACAGTTGCTTGATGATATGACAGACAGAAAGTGTGATTTATTAGGCAGATCGAGACTTGGTAACAAATGGCAAAAATGGGAACCTGACATGGTCTCACTTAAGACGTCCTACAACAAAAACTAATTGTCCAAAATGACTGTTCTTGGTATTGTTTTTCATTTGAAAGGACACTCTATCCGGTGGACCCAATCATTTTGTTACTTTATTTTGGGAAGTGACCCGTTCCGTTTTTTTTGGGGGGGGGCCACCCTGTATAGGGCATCTACCAATGAAGTTTGGTTACAAACAGATGCACGGTTGGAAGGTTATTCAAATTTATGTAAGCATCAAGGACAGACAAATGGACGCAATTTGGATCCCTTGGTCTCCCTCCACCTACGGTGGGCTCGACAAAAACAAGGAAAAAAATCAAAAATAAATGCAATTAGAAACAGAAACATACAAAAAAATTTGTAATATAAATATCATGCGCCTAAAAAGACAAACAGACAATGTATAAAACAGAAAAGGAATTTTCTTACTTTTCTCCATGATGCTGCATCACGTACTGTGTGCAGATGTCCACAAGAAGCCGTCTGTTGGATTTGCTGCAAAACTTGTGCTTGTCAATATCCTTTATAATTCTGGAGCCACCATGGACAGAAGTTATGATGGGCCTCAAAAACTGAAAGTAAATGCAAATTAACTAAATTATTTGTTTCTATCCAAAAGTATCAATGCATGCCAGTTGAAATAACAAGTAATTCTGGACAAAAACCTACAATGATCTGATATTTTGGCCCTATTGAAATATTAGGCAAATTAGGCACAAAATGAGATATGTAACATGTCAATTATTATAGCAAATAATACTCAACGCACATATGTGACCGTCTTTGTCCCTTTCCGTTGTGGTGCTACGTGATCATCTGCCTGCCAGTCATTTTGGTCCGAAGAAGTGTCTGCACTGTCTGACAGTTCAAAACCCTCACCAAAACTCACTGTAGATGCTGGGGATGTAGCAGGTTTCTTGAACTACAAAGGAGTAATAGAATAGGAGGTGGGGGTCATCAAACATATAATGGATTGTTAGCAATGAGAATACCAATTCATCCAGGTTGACATCATATTATCAGATAATATTATCAGATAATGATATACAGTACTGCCGAACATTGTGTGCACAATTTTCTGCATAATAAGTAAATTTTGACACCTGAACTTTCACAGTATTTAAAGTATTTTGGTGATAATTATGCTATAAGTGACTAAAAATTAAAATATGGGCAACGAGACACATAATTGGACCCCTGATAAATGTTCAGTTAGCTTCATGCTTGTTTGAGGTTGTGGAATTACTTCAGTCAACTACATGTAATTCTGAGTTGTCTGGGGTAGTACAGTTTTGGTACAGAGGGCGCATGACATTTGTACTCTGTTGTTCGCGCACAATTACCCTTTGTGAACTGCTGTACCGTATTGATCGTGATTACGCCAAAGCTTGGACAAGCATGACATGTACATGACAAATTTTATTTCTTGGTCCGTACAAACGGGTCCCTTTTTTAAAAGAAAATAAATCTTGATTGTTGGGTCAATTGATAAACTAAGAATTGTGAAGTAAACGAGGTACATTACATTCTCTCATATTTTGTGTCTGTTTGTGTAGTGCGTGTGCTCCATAAACAGGTGTCTATGAGGGCACGTGGGAGTTACCAATTTTGTTGTTATTTGCTAAAGATTTATCAAAGTATACCACCAAATTTCAGGTAATTTTTATTGTTGATATTGCAGATATTATTTGTAATGTTCTTGTCTATTTTTGTAGTGAGCAAATATAGGAAGAAAATAATGAATTAATATTGCGTCGTGAGGTCGCCTCCTTTTGCGTTACATGTCGTTTTTGGCTTCTGCGGGACTATGTTACAGTTGATCGATATAAATATAAATATTTTCTCAGGAAGACCCCCTACCCTATCAAAACTATAGATACATTTTCTGAAAGGAAATTTCCCAAGGAACCCAAATATGCACTCAGAAATAACTCTAGGTGTACAGATAATTGTGTACGTTAACCAAAACATGAAATTTTGTTTACAGTTTAAGAGGTCAGACAAGTAGCTCTAGACAAGAAATGATAATGTCTCTATGCAGAGCAGAATTGGACCTTAACAGCAATATAATATTGTATGGGGTAACTTATAATTTTGCAGGAGATTTTTACATTCATATTTCATGATTTTTTTGTTTCAATATTTAATCATTTTCACTATTAAAGTAGGAGTCACAAGATGAATGGAATAAAGAGTAAGCTTTAATTTGATACCAAGTTTGTAGTCTTAGACCTTTTTTTGTTCAGAAATTTTTTCAGGTTTGGAAAAAAATTAAGAAAATGTTTGCAAAAAAACTCAAAATGTAACAGCGCCACCCTATTTGGAGGCGAGTTCATGACACATGACCATATTTATATTTCATGTATGGTTTTACTTAAATTGGCCTTCCGTGATTTTCACAAGAAACGTATGGTATGGCATCCGTGATGTATTCGATTTTGAACATCGTTCCATTACTCGTTGATTATTTGTGTTTTTAACAAATCAAATATGGGAAAAGTTAAAGGTTTCAAATAATTTATTTGTATGGAATTGGAATGGTTTTCTAAAATCTTGATTTGAATTATCAAAGTAGTGCATTTCACCAAAAAAGTCTTCTTTTACAAATGTAAAAAAAATTGAAAGTCAAAACACATTTTAGCATACCTACAAAAAGTTGAAACGCACTGCTATGTACCGTTTTTCCTCTTCGAAATGCACTTTATGAATCTGTGTAGCGGTCAGAGGATGGTAGTCAAATAATTTGCATGGCTTCACAACTGCAATCTTTGACTGCTTGTCGCCATCTTCGTGTACAGCATATGCTTGAAAGTGCGAACTGAAGTTAACCGTCTCAAACATTTTCAGAACAAGAAGCACCTCACTGTTCATCAGAAGTACATGCAGAACCTTTCCAAATGTAGGTCCATCTTCTGTCCACTGGGTGATTACACATGTTCCTGCCCTGTACTCATATCCATGTATCACTGCCATTCTTGATGTCGATGCAACGATATCCTTGTCACATTGTAACACATCAGATATTTTGTTCCCGAGGGCAAGTGATGACAGGTTTATATCCAGCTGCTGGGAAAGTTCCAAGTCTTTGCACTGTATTGACCGTTCTGACAGGAATGCATAGCACCTTGCCATTTGATGTTTTTCCGAGAGTGTCTTGGCAATATTCTTGAAATTACATGAAGAATTAGCAATCGCCTTGAAAACTTTATGCTTCCCTTCAAATCGAATTGAAGAGTACTGACACAGAGGACCCAGGGCTCTCAAAACCCTAGGATAATGTGTGAGGAAATGCTGCTTTGGTGTGAGATTTCTCTCAGGAAACAATCTCAAGAACTGTCTATGATGCTCACAAATGAGAGCCTTTAGTGCAAATGTGGCTGCTTTGCTTATACTTGGAGCCATCACTGTCTTCAGTATATTAATGAGCTGGAGATACAATTCCCATTCTTCAGAGTCTTCTGGGACCTTATCCCCTATAATCAAGGGGAGATGATATGCCAAACACATCATTTGGGCTGCACTCTGCCCACTGGGGCCACTTGGATTAGTAATTACAGAGAGTTTGACTGGACTTGGACGATTCTTTCTGTTTGCGAATCCATAGTTATAGGACTGAATTCTTGCATTCAATTCCTCTAGAGTGAAACACCTTTCTTCAATAAGTCTGCCCAAGACGAGATACATTTCTAGTGGTATTACGCCTTCTGCAAAGTCATGCATCACATCAACGCAGAGGTTAAGTGTCACATGATAGTTGTCTAAATCATTCAGAATGCTCCTCCTGCTAATACCGGTGTCTGACAATGGTTTACCGATATCCTCCTCATAGCTTTCTCTTGTCCTTAAGAGATCCTTATCCTCCGCTGTTTGTGACTGAAGCACAGCACGATGCCCCTTGCAAAGTCTGCAGTAGTAGTTTGCACTGAAACTTAATGTGTATCCAAGCATTGAATTGATTCCCAAATTATCCCCAGTCACTTGAAACAACACTGGTTTCACCTTGACTGTGCGACCATCATGGTTGATGTGTAATCCATTGTCTGACAAATCCTTCAAATCTGAACATACAGTTTTCAAAATGCTGTCCATTCCATACTTGGTGCAAGACTTTGTTGTAGCAAGTGCTACCAACAAAATGTTATCAAGTCTGGCCTGGTACACAGGTGGGAGTGAAAGTACACTCATATAAAATGCACAGATTTTGTGCTTTCCTCTCTTTGATCCAAGTGGATTGGCAGTTTCAAAGTCGTCAGAGTAGAGTAACAACGGAATAACAAGTGACTCTTCATGCGAGTATTTCTCTTTAAAGTGATCTCCATCACGATATGATTCCAAAACCTGATCTCCAGATTCTTGGGCAGAATGAATAGCTTCCAGAACACCTGGCTGCTCCAAATGTTGTTTGAGTGACTGTGAGACTGGAATGTATTGAAATGTTTCTTCGTGACGAACTTGCAGAGATGTCCCACTAGACGAATCGATAGTTGCTTTGAAATAATGCCCAAGGATTTTCTTTTCAGGAGAAATGAAAACACCACATTTTTTGAAATATGCTCTCTTCTGATGTTCAGTTTTCAAATCACTGAAAGGATTTGATGTTTCATTCAACAGTTGCTCCAATTCTACCTTTGCAGCTTCATCTGTAACATTTTCTGCAGCTTTGGTAATCTTTTCTTGTACATGATCTACAAAATTATCAAAAATTTCCTCCACATTTTCCAGAACTTCTTCCACAAATGACGTAGGCACACGAGATGCATTTCTTAATTTTGCTATCAACAGAGCAGCTTCGTTGGCATGTGGTGTTTTTTTTTCCTTATCTCCTCCTTCAGTCACAATCTCTTTGGTGTCCTGTTCTTCACTGTGATGCGTGGCTTCTTCTTCATAGAGTGTTTGATTGTTTACATCTACATTTGTTTGTCCATCATTATTTCTTTCTTGTGAGTGTTTAGATATCAAATGTTTTTTGAACCCACCTAATGTGTTGAAATGGCTTCTACACTGCTTTTGAAAACATGTTACATGCACTCCGCGCCCATAGCGAATTCGATGGGAATGTTTAAAATGAAAGAAAAGGGATTGGATTCCTCCAAAAGATTTCAAGCATTTGAAGCATTTAAAAGCCATACTTGTACCTCTTCTCTCCATCCTTTGGTAAATTTGATTCTTTTTCCAATCTTTGGAATGAGCTCCTTGATGCTATCTTCATTGAGGTCTGGTAGGACTTGGATGTCAATATCATTGTCTGGAGGCAAGAAAATGAGAAACAAAGAAAACAAAAAGAAGTTGTATGAGAGGGGAAATATATATATATATATATAATGTCTAAATTGATAAGCTAGTCTTACTTACCAATAACTTAATTATTAAAGAGTGATATTCAAATTTCTGTGAACAATCAAAATAGTATTCCAGCTATACAGAGTGTCCCATTTGACATTTGACCTACATATGTGACCTTTGACCAAAGCATATCATGGAGGTTGGTATAGGGCATCTACCAATCAAGTTTGGTTAAAAACAGATGCAGGGTTGGAAAGTTATTGACCCTATACTAGCTTACCCCCAAAACTTCACATTGACCCTCATTTGACCTTTGAATTACTTATGTGACCTTTGATCCCAGCATATCATAAAGGCCAGTAGTATATAGGGCATCTACCAATCATGTTTGGTTACAAACAGATCCAGGGTTGGAAAGTTATCGACCCTAATCGAGTCTCGATCTCAAACTTATTTACTGCAGTCTGCCTATGGGAGTATGGCATAGATCGAGCGAGTGGTCCGTGTAATGTATATTTCTAGCCGTAACTCCATAATTGCAACTCAAAAAACACGCACAAAAAAAGTCAAAACATCACTTTATTTCATCAAACAAAAATAATATTAATAACATCATTGAATTTCAAATAAGTATATAGACCTATGCCTGGCCCTGCATGGGCCATGGCCATGGTCATGCTGCATGGTACGGTATGGCCTATATCATGGGCATGCATAGCCATAGCGCATAGACTACCTACTTATAATAGCTTTGAGTATGACTGACCTTTGAACGTGTTCAACAGCTCAGGAACGCCCCATTTTTGTAACAAGGCCTCTAGGTCCAGGGCAGGACTGTCCATGTCCACATCATCGTCCAGATCATATTCAAGGTCCATGATATCATATGTAATCAGTTTCTAACTTCCAGCGGATGATTATGATCCCCTCTCTAAGGCTAAGCATTGGGCCGACTCGATCGATGATACATGCATGCGCGCGCTATCGCTAGCGCGCGATATGTACAGTATAGTAATATACACATGTCACACGCGCGCCTATATACGCTAGACATACATCGTGCGTACGTACGCGCGTGTAAGCTTACGTGCGCGCATGTGCATGATTTATATCGCCTCGTGCATAAATATGCCATTATATGGGCGTAACATGCCCAGTAATGGTGAAATAAATGCTCACTACACATTGGGCGAAACGTGGTTTCAGCCAGCCATCGCGCGCCAGTATTACGTCTAGCAACGGTAGCTATATAGCGCATTAACGTAACATGAATTATACTATGTGTTCGATATGTACAATCAGGATTGTTGTTATTTGTTTTTATTAATTTATTTGCATTCAGTAGTGAATTTTTGAGCCATAAGTATTTGCGCCCCTTTGCTAATTGCGCCAAAATTATGCCTAGTTTGGGGTAAAACTTCCACAACTACTTTGTGCATTTGCCCATCATGAAAACAAAAAAATTATGCCTATATACATACTGGGTAAACACCAATTTAATGGATGAAATTGGGCATTAGTATAAGTACAACTGGTTAAACTTTCCCAACACTGGGCGAATTCAGTGATTCCATTGCGCAGCCCGCACCCGTCGACAGGGGAGGAGGGGGAGGAGGGGAGGGGAGGGGGAGGGGAGGGGAGGGGAGGGGTTTGAATTTCTTTTTTTGTGGGATGTGTTTTGCAAGAATGCCTATAGCATAACTAGAAGGGGGCCCGAGGATCATAATCAATGAGTCGGCATTCTTGGGAATGCAGTGACTATAAAACAATACCAGAATCAGGTCGATATAGGCATGTTTTTTTTACACAATGTTGGGTTTATGCTTAGGCCTACTTTCAAAAGTTGGGAACGAATACCCAACTTGTGGTAAGCCTTTAGATACGCCCAATTTTCATTTACCCAGTGCTTGTTATAAACTCATTATATATTTATGTGGGCATGCCTTACGTTTTGTTATGTTGCAATTTGTTTTTACCCGTTGGTGTTTAATGTTTACCCAGTATATAGGCATTACGTTTTGTTTTCGTGATGAGTAAATGCATATAGTAAATAGTTAGGGAAGTTTTAGCCAGTTGTAGGTATATTTATGCCCAATTTGTATTTTCCCAGTGCTGATTGCCCAGTATGTAGGCATTTCTCTTTTGCCCCATGTAGGGTAAATGCGTGTAGTAAAAAGGCTGGGAAAGATTTACCCAACCTTTGCCCAATTTCCATTTACCCAGTGGAGTTTACCCAATATTTTTAAGAGTGTAACTTTCTACCTTCAGCATACCAAACGACAAAAGAATCGCTCCCATGCAGGACCCTATCTCTCTTCAAATATTTTAGGGGCATTCATAGCCTTGAAACACATTTTTTTTTTAAGTGACCCGTTACCAGTGGAGGTTCTGCCCCCCCCCCTATCCCCTCCTAGCTCGCTCTCTCTCTCTCTCTCTCTCTCTCTCTTTCTCTCTCTATCTCTATCTCTATCTCTCTCTATCTCTCTCACTCACTAATTAGGTATAAGGATGGGGTTCAGGGGCAAATTCCAAGTTTGGATATGGGAGGGGGATCCATCCTCCTCGCTCCCGGGGAAAGAGTAATTTAAAGGGGGTGTATTTATACCCACGGTTGTCCTATAGCAGAGGCAAATTAGGCTAGCACAAGACCGATGAGTTATGTTCATTATCATGCGGTGGTCAGTTACCCGGTCAACTTTTAAAACATTTTGCAGAACTGAACTTTGCATTCATTGTATTTTCTAACATTCAATAATAAAATTGTTTCCGTACAAATTTGGGTAGAGTCAATACCAGAAAGCAGGGAAGCTGGGGGAAGGGGGGGGGGGCGGCTGGTCTTGACCTCTCTGGAATATTCAAATTCAAATTCAAATTCAGATTTATTGACTATATTCCAAACATATAGGATCATTCTCAATTTTTTAAACAAAGAATAACAAAACTGGAAATTATAGTGTAACAAATATAATTGGGTGCAAATGTCAAACTGATTACAATAAACAGAAATTGCGAAACTGTTATACTATCACGTGCCTCTGCGAGAATATGATAAAGAGATGATGATGAATTACATATCTCCTAAATCTTTTTACAATCATAATTTTCAGCAAGGAAAAAGAAATGATGATGAATGACATTTTACTTAAATAACAAAGAGAACATCCAAACCCTCATCCTTAAACCCCCTCTAAAGTGTTGTACAAGAAAACCCAAATTATGTATTATTTTATCAATATTCGACTTAAAACACATTTGTTTTGAAAATCCTTGCAGAAATGTGTCTTGAATGACATCCTTTCACATTATGATACAATTTAAGTGAAATTTTGCCATCAAATTTTTGGGGCTCCCAACACTTTAGAGGGGCTTTAACCCCTAACGTTATGCTAGATATAGGGTATGAATAAGGATATATTTTTCTAGGATATTGGAGGTTGAAACTTTACATTCCATAGTAGTGTTCATAGAAGGTCATTTAATTATTATTAATTATCATTATTGTTATATTCTTCTTATTGTTATTATAATTTTTTTATATTATTTATCATTTCTCTTCTTTTTCTTCTTCTTCTTCTTCTTCTTCTTCTTCTTCTTCTTCTTCTTCTTCTTCTTCTTCTTCTTCTTCTTCTTCTTCTTCTTCTTCTTCTTCTTCTTCTTCTTATCATTATTATTATCATCATCATCATCATCATTGGCATTATAAGGTGAGAGAAGCGAAACAACCGAGCAAGAAAAATTGTCTTTTGGCGTACAAAAAGATAAGCCTCTGTGCATGTGCTGACTCCATGCAGGGAGACCTTTGCCTTACGATGCCGGGGGTAAGGGTAAGTGCCTAGCTTGTGCCCCCCAGTGGGGCCGCAACAATATAGTTCTATCCCTATTTTTTCGTTAATGCGTTATCAAAATTTCCTGTCAGATTTGCATACACCGTGGAGAAAGGGAGGGTAAAATGAAGTCATGTCAACGGAGTTGAGACCGTCATTATCAGAGCATGGCATTCCTGAACAATGTTAGTGCAGCGCGGTTTCCTTCAAATAATAAGCCAAAGTCAACAACGTCAACCCTGCTTGCCTATCACCCTTTATGAAGCGGCAATGAGTTATCCAGTTACAACAATTATCCTCCTAATTATCATCTCCTTCTTTATCTTTTCCATTCACGAGGTAGGACGGACCATGTACATGATGATGGCGGCTAGCTAGGATGGGGAGGCATCCCGCAGTTCGCGAGACTCTCACTACACGATCCTGGCTCGATTTCCCTTATAAGGTCGAACAGATGACAATGCTCCTTTGGACTCGACCATTTTTCTTGAGGAGCGTTAGAACAAACTTTTTCATCAATATGCAAACATTTCTATTCAAATATTCCTGTTTTCAATTAGCCACAAACATCTAATAATTTTTTTCTTATAGTGGATGTTTCAAATTGCTAATATTTTATCAGAAATTCCTTTTTCATTTAAAAATATTTCACGATGCTCAAACTATCCCCGCCAACTATTTGGAAGAGTCTGAGTGATAAGGGTTCCAATCACACTCCAGCGGGCGCATGTATCGCTCACTCTATCACGGCTCTCCAGCTCAGTAAGGCGCCCCTGTTTCGATTGAGTCCCGCTAGGAAATAAGAAAGAAAACAAAATGGTAAGTTTTTATAGTCTTCTATTTCATCATTAACTGTTCATCTTTAATTATTTTGCTGTTTCATCGATGTTATTCTCTTGCGTTTTCTTTGATTCGTTGTGATTTTGATGTTGTACTTATTCGATTTATGTCGAATGATTATGGTGGTATAAAAGTTATTCCAGCCGGAACCCTTTTCCCCCTTTTTTATTCAAACAGATTTGAATTGAGAAGGCAAACTGCGAAAAGCTAAATTTCAACTGTCTTTGTTTTCAAAGATTAAACGCCTTTGTTATAATATAATTCATTCGTAGTCTTCAAAGTATTAACATGTCTAATATTAGCAACTCATACCTTAAAAATGTAATGCTTAGACTCTTAGAGACAGTGTGATTCCACCGATATGGCGAACTGAAAAAAGAGAGCTAATGAAATTATTGATATACCTTCAATATAAATCGTCAAAATCAAGGCATTTACGTTAACTGATTTCATTTTGAAAGAAATAAAACTTCAGGTCATTTTTTTAAAGTATTTGGAGTTATGCATATGACTTTCGCTATCTCATACATTTTAAACGCGTCAGGCGATGCCTTAAAAGAGTTTTAGAATGTCAAAAAAGCTGATTTGACAGATTATGCATATTTCATACTATGTCCGCCATCCTGTTACACGAAATGATCACCTTTGTAGCAAAAGTTCACCGCCATTTTGAGATGTAACTTGACTAAGCTCATGGTGAAGTGTATCCTGGCTTGAAATAATGAACCCTACAGTACTATTATGACGTCATGTAGCCTTGGCTCAATGCGCATGGGTCTGTATGATGTCATGATAAAGGAGCGATGAGATTGGTATTTCAGCAATGCAGTTGGTCTTCTGCATGCACTCAGGTCCAGGCCAGTGCCCAGGCAGTCGACTGCCCTTTCGATTACCAGTTCATTGAAGATGCTTCCAGATTTGACTTTTCGTCCCACTTATGTTTTCTTTGAATTTCACTTTTCAATTTCAATTTTGACTTTCGAGCGCCATTATCAATAATCATAAACAGTTAATGAATTTCTGCTCCAAAAGGGAACAAAAATTCTTTACATTTTAGCTTTCTACTATTAAGTTAATTGCATACTTTTCTAAATTGAAGTTGGAAGTTATAAAGAAAATAATAGTGAGAAAACAAGTTTTATTTTGCCTCGAATTTACTCCTTCTTCTTAAAATATTCGTTTGCTATGTAGATGTTATTCTTTGCAACTTTTTTCTCCCTCGAACTGGTTCATAAACTGTGTCCACTGTCCATTTTTGTTGCATCGAATTGTATTAGGGAGCCTTATTTGATATAATTTGACCAATTTGCCCTTTTCAGACAGAGAATTTCTTCATTTCACCCCAGGATATAAACCTCGTTGGATTAAAATATTTAATTGACCTGGAGCCAAGGCTACGGCGTGCATGCGTTGGTAGTTATCACATTCCATATTTCCTTATTCAGTCACATACCGGAATGGAATGTTTGGTATGTCAGTAGCCAGGCATACACACCGCAGTGCTTTAGTTGGAAGTCCCCCGCGCAGATGCATGTGCCCTTTAATATATGAATTAATGCCACAACTATATTTTCCAAATCAAATCTACTTTCATAGTATTCATGCAAAAGAATTCGATTTCGTAGTGAATGCTATACTTTCCATTATTTTAAAAATAAAATAAAATGGTTATTCAATTAGGCTTACATTCCTCAACTTTTCTGCTCGCAACTCTATATGTCATTTCTAACCGGCCATATAGTTTGAGGTAACAATTGATAAGAAATATTTAATTAATATGTTCTTATATGTTTCGGTTTCATTTTAAATATAATGAAAAATAGTTAGTGTTACCTTTCATCGATGCGATATATCACACAGATTTTCAGGGATAAAGATCTTTTGACAAAGAAGAGAATATACGCACATCCCAATGGCTAGTCCTAAATTCCTGCGCATGGCTGGGCGACGACTATATATATACATACAGTATGAAATATAAAGTAATCATAATGACTTTTGCTTCCAATGAAGCTTGTTAACAAGACTTCTGGAATAAAAAGACGTTAGCATAATGTATTTATTTTGTCCGTTTTATTTTTTTTTAATTTGCACAAAAAAAAAAAAAAAAAATTAAATCTATTTTTTCTCCTGATTTCTTTTCTTTTTTGGGGGAGGGTGGGGACTGAAGTAAGGAATTAATTAATATTACGAGTGAAATTCCATGATAAATGTCGAGTATATATCAAATGGGAGGGAATATTAACATAATCAAGAGCTTGACCGTTTTCTTTTAACAAGATTAACTCAGGTTTTCTCAACAGTTACTTCGTTTCTGGCTGACTAATAATTTACACGTATACTTGTTATCCCCTAGCGATAAAAATGTTTGGTTATTGTACTTTTTGTCTCTAAAACAAACAAACAATAGAATCGCTAACACGTCATGTTTCGTTTTCCTGTCCCTCTTTTGTGTCCACCAAATTAAAGACGTTCGTCAAATATTGATATACAACAATGCTCATCGACATGAATGGCGTGTCCATAAATATCACACGCACCCTGTACATCATCATTATCAACAGACTGACCTTTATTTGTTGGGATTTACAAAACAATGTCGATTTCTATGTAGAATGAATTTTTAACAGAGATAGAATATTGTTTCAAACTGTTAATTGGGATGCTACTTTGGAAAAGCAATTCACAGATTGCCTTGAACACTAAATAAATAACCATGATGAACAAACACCGAAATGCGTTTCTTTTCTTCGATAAATTTTATGTCATCTTTGTACTTTCCAAGTTCCAATATTGCGTTCAGAAAATAAAAAGAAACAAAACAAAGAAAAGGAAAGCTTTTATTTTTTAAAGCAAATTATGATTAATCAATGCGTAATTTAAATTCTTTCGATCTATATTTCGAGATATCAAATAGTATCTGTGAGACTTCTATGGTCCTTACGTTTTTCCTTGGTGTTTTGCACATTCAAATTTTATTGATTAGATGATTCAGTCTTATTAAGTGGAAAACGTACAGATCGTATATGTATCATGCAACTGGTCACATTGTTGATGTCTTTGGTCATATTCGTTTCCATGGCAATATGTTCAATGACATTTCATGTGAAGAATGAGGTCATTTCTTCTATAGCAAATCTTAAAATATTTATATTCTTTAGAAATGATGTAGCTCTTTTCGGTATTTGAGGCGAGGTTAGTCTGCTAATTTGTTCCAAAGAAAACGATTTATATTCATTTATGTCTGAGACCTGCTATTTCAAGATCGAAACAATTGCATGCAGAGTATAGAGTACTTAGCTTTACATTATAAATGAATCGCTAGTCGATGAGTCATAAAACTAAAAGGAAAAAGATCTAAACCTTACAGGATCCAACCGTTACAACCGTAGTGCCAATAACATGTTTAGGGATACACATGTAAACATGTGACAATTGTACGCCAAGATCACGTTTATTGCAAAGGGTTCTTTTTATAGTTTCGAAGCCTATCATCGTGAAAGTTTCATTTGTGATTTTTACTGGTCGAGAAAAAAATAACACTCGAAAACAACATAAAAAACCGACCCGACTTTAAAAAAAAACCTCCATCAAATAAAATAATGACGTGACAGAAGAAAGGTGCTACATTAGTCATAGCTCAAACAAACGATGAAAGAATTTGACAATTGCTGCGTAAACTTTACTTTTTCAATATTAACCCGCAATGTGCCAGAGTTTGTATATATACCGAACTGGACTGAAAACTAAATTGATTTAAACATTTTCCCAAACTGCTGATGTTTCTCATGTAATAAGAGCTGAAACAAATGACTGACTAATGGACTATCGAACAATAAAATCAGTCATCGCATGCTGCATTTTGAACAAAACAATTAACTAATTAGTGAACCCCCAGCTGTACTACCAATGTGAGTTTACAAGGATTTGGCAGAAAACAACAGCACATGTATGGGCATGATGCGAAATGTTTCGTTCAAGCTGAACTTCTTGGTTGAATATAGCATTCAGAAGGTACCGTGAAAAGAATTGGAAAACGGACATCTTCAGAACAGTGCCCAAAAGAACATTATTTCTAAATTTTCTCGTATACATTTGTTTTTTTAATATCAATCGAATGTTACATCGCTAACAACATATATGATCAAAGTATTACCCTCACCCATTCCTTTTCTCCTCATCCCTTTCAAGATATTCAACATCAATGCAGGTAATTCTTGTGATGATTAAAGTCTTTCCTTCAGCAATGACCAATTTAACAAATTCTTGCCTATATGCACGTCTTGCATTATAGTTTTGTTTTCTCCGTCCAATCATTCTGTTTTATTCGATACGACGTTTTGAAAGTTAAAAATGTTTTTTTAAAATACAAAACAAGTCTCCTTTTGAAACCCACATTTTCGTCGACCTTCGATCACGATTTCAATCTCGACTTTTTTTTTTCTTTCTCTATTTTTCTTCTTTAGGCCAGCAAGAAGAAGACCGGATCCAAGACGAAGAAGCGCGCACAGCGTGCGACTTCTAACGTCTTCGCCATGTTCGACCAGTCTCAGATCCAGGAGTTCAAGGAGGTAAATTAATTTTTTGATACTCATCATCATCATTTACACATTTTATTTATTCTATATACACTTTTAGAAATACTACTTGAAAATTCTCACTCGCGAGTGATTCAACTAAGGAGGGGCAATTTTGTTCCCAACTTCAAATATTGCATGATGTACTTTTTTTTTTTTTTTTTTAAATATTCTTTATTGTATTCATTCAAAATGATTCAATACATGTTCAAAATACAACTTATTTCAAATTACAATATAACTTATAAAGTACACAATATACACAACTCAAATTAAGAATGAATGAATAATTATCGTAATAACCCCCTCCCCAAGTAAAAACACAAAACAGTTTGACAAAGCCTAACAAAAAAAAAACCATCATTCACAGGTGTTACAAATAATTATTTGATAAACATGCAACAAAAATTGATAATCACATAATATAATTGAAGGTACATTCCATACAACTCCTATGAAGAGAAAAAAAAATCAACATAATTATATTTTACTAGTACTACAGGTACTAGTAGTTGTGTAGATGTAGTTGCGATCATCGGTATCGAAACTTTGGCAGACTACACGTAAAATTTGGCACAAAAATTATACAGTTTCCGAGCTATATACAAATTTGAAGGTAGCGTTAACGCACATTTCGTCTAAATTTACAAACACTTATGGTTTTAAGAAAAAGAAAAAAGAAGAAGGCCGGATAAGTTGGAATGAGTTAACTTTAGTTTACCACCAGCCCCATTTGTTTCCTTTTCGTAAATTCATTTTTAGAAACACTATCCATCGCATATTGGGCAACGGTTGACTAGAAATGTGGTATTTACAAAAGATCGGGACGAAATTGTCTGTTTATCTTATGAAATATCGCAATTCTAGTCTCAATTAAACATGAGCCGATGTCATAAAGAAATTTCAAAGAGTGTTTTGTTTGTTATTAATTACATTTATTGTTTAATTGTGCTAGAATATTTCAATAAGTTGGAGCACGAATTTGGAGGTATGAACAATTTCCACAGTCTAATGAAAGACTGAGTTTAGAAAGTATATGTTACATGATATCAGGAAATAAATATGAGTTTCAATGATTTGTTTTCAATATATTGACGCCCCTTTTCACTCTGTAAATATTTTGTTTATATATTTGTCTTCAAGGCTTTCACACTGATCGACCAGAACCGTGATGGTTTCATTGATAAGGAAGATCTTCACGACATGTTGGCTTCCATGGGTAAGGCAATTAAATACATATATATAGATATATAGATATACGTATATACCGTATCGTACTTGTGTGTTGGCTCAGTCAGTAGAGCGTCCGCCTCACAACCGGGAGGTCGTGGGTTCGAACCCCGGCCGCGTCATACCAAAAGACGTTAAAAGATGGGAGTCGCTGCTACCTTGTTTGGCGTTCAACAATAAGGGGATAGAGCAATGGCTGACGGGCTCACGATCAATTGGGCACACAGAATTTCCATTTTCGGTTTAATAAATCTGGAGTGGACTTTAAAAGATTATTATTATTATTACAAAAATGTTATTGCGGCAAATCCTTAACTGTCTTAGAAAATAACTCTTTATTACCCTTATCATTATGCTTTTCCTTCTGTTTCCCTCCTTGGTGCTTGTTTTTTGTTTTCCACTTTTTTTCGGCAAACTCGATGGCAAATTTTGTTCGACAACTATAATTATATATAACAGCCCTCTGCACACTTGGCGTACAAGTGCTTTAGGCGCAGTTTTTGCGTAATTTATAAACTAAATTTGAATCTAATTGCTTAAAATACTTAAAGAAAAGTTGAAACAAAATAATGTCTCTGTTGATTATATTTGGACGCTTCGTCATGATAGAAAAGTAGCCCTACCTATAAACGATTTTCGTTTTTGTATTTATTATTTGAGAAATGATATATAATATTGCCAAGTTGCATTTTGTACTAACATGCTATACACACATAATCCCTGTTTACCTGCTGCAATAGCGCTGGTCTATATGCCCGGATTACATTTGGCCTGCGATTAGTCTACGGAGCCCGTATCCTGCCCGTATCCCATTTTCCGTGAGGCCTCCTTACAGAGGCAGGAGGCGGCCGTGAGATTTTCGTACGGATTCACGGGCTCCGCGGGGCTCCGCGGCCCCTACGATTTTGCTTCGCAGAAAGTAATACAAATTTGAAAAATCGTGAGCCCGTAGTCCGTAGACATGTCGTAGGTGTCATTGCACAATCCCCGCACGGACATCGCGCGGAATACTCGCGCTGATCGTGCAGTGAACGCACGTTTTTTCGGTGAACATGGAGGCCAAAAAACGCTTCAAAACGGCACGGCGGCTGCACGGTCACCGCGTCTTCTCCGCGCAACCTTTGCACGGAAGCTGCACGGGCTCCGTACGATCTCCGTGCGGAGGCTGCGGAGACTGCACGGCTACTGCATTGAAATTGCACGATTTCCGTACAATCTCCGAGCAGCCTCTGTACGGATTTGCCCCGGCCTGCCCGCAAGGGCTAATACAAGAAATGGCACGATGCTCGTAGATAATGTAAACACAAACATCGTAGCCCGTAGCCTCCTACGATGCTCCCAAAATCGCACGAAAAATGGTAGACTAATTTATCGTACGGCGCCCGGGTCAAATGTAATCCAGGCATATTGTCATTTTAATCCTGGGTTAACTTTAGTCCATAGGGTTAATGTTAGACTTACAGAATAGGAGCCATAGGGCTCATTATATACACCTTTTTATCATAAGAAAAGCCTCATTTGCTGCTGTCTTTAAAGCTTTGTTGAAGACGCATTTGTTTTCAGGAGCTTTTGAATAGTTTCTTATTGTTTGTCAAACAATAAGACTCCTAACGATGCGTTATATAGGTGTTTTGTTTTCATCACAGCGCAGCAGAATTCAGTTATTAAGTAGCTGCGTTTTATATATTGATATAATTACTATCATTTATAGTTCAAATAAATCAAGAACGACATAATAATAATGATTTTGATATGTATTTTGACATGCAGGTAAGAACCCCACCGATACTGAGATGGATGAAATGATGGGTGATGCACCCGGTCCAATCAACTTCACCATGTTCCTCACATTATTCGGTGAAAGGTTAAATGGTAAGTCTCCTTTTTCTACTTACTGAGTGGCGTATCCAGAGGGCCCGGGGAGGGGGCACGTGCCCCAAGAAAAAAAGTATCTTAAGTATATACACGTCGAATATAAAACATATTGTGACCCAACCCCAATTGCCCAATCAACTTCACTAAGTTCCTCATATTATTCGGTGAAAGATTAAATGGTAAATATCATCTTCCTAATACATGTGCTTCTCTTCTCCTTTCTTTCCTTCGACTCTTCTGTGGTTATCCTCCACCCACCCTCCCTCCTCTTGCCCATCGTATCTACTCCACAGACCATCTTATATATCAATTTCCAACATTATGTAATTTAGATGACAATTCCAAGGTACTGAAAACGGTGTACAGTTTTATTCCAGGAAGACTACGAGATGAAAGTAATCCAAATGATCTTTAAAGGGTGTGCAACGGAAGCCCCGTGGTATATTATCTCTTAAAGGTATAGACCAGTTTTGGAAACGCCCCCTCTCAAAAAATGAAATGGAAGCTCTTATTACCAATCATGTGAACAAATATGTGTTTACTAATACGTGATGATACAAATTTTGCCGGGAAACCGCCTATTAATTATTGATATATTTGGTGAATTATCATATCTATCCGGATTGGATAGATATAGGGTAGTCCCATATACATCTTTCTGTGTACAGTGCTTGTAACTTTACCAAGACTGAGCCAAATTTCTTATCATTTTGATGATTCCAGAACCTTGCAGTACACACCAATACTTCTTTGCTATATAGTTGTTCAACCTTTTCTGATCGATTCCACAACGTTTCTTTCACAATGCAATCGAATGACCAGATTTGGTCTATACGTTTAACTCTCGCCAGGTTTGATCCTTGCTCCGTGCTTATATCCTCGGACAAGGTGTTTACGCACATTGGTCCCCCTTAAAGGGCAATCCAACCCTTCTAATAGGTTAATTTGAATGAAAGCATAACAATCAGAGAAACAGAATGGCGAAAGTTTGAAATAAATCGGTTCAATATTTAAAAAGTTATGAGTGTTTGATATATGAGATCATTACAGCTGTGCGAATCTCAAATCGGCAATTGTGTCAGTAGATTGTGACGTAGTGACGGATTACTCTCCCGTTTGTCCGTTTTGTCGCGTACAAAAATATCACTTATTTCCGTTTTCTTCCAAGTGCCTTCACCCTCGGGGCACTACTCAAAATATATCATGGAGAGTACAATATTACAGGTCCTCTAAAAAGAACAGAACATCCCGAGTCATACATTTATGAAAAGTTGACATTTTAGTCCTTTTGTGTATTGGAGCAAATGGGAAAGTTGTACGCCACTACCTGTACATCACATAGACATTATCGATTCAGCCAATTTAAAGAGCCCAATACCTATATAGTAATTGCAACATTCAAAAATTCGTAACTTTCTAATTTTTTGTCCGATTTCATTCAAACTATCATCAGTAGGCCTATGCTTCTCTGATTTTTCTGCTTTATTTTAGTCATGTTTGCTATCAAGGTTTGCATTGGTGATTAAATAAATACGTTGCGATGCCTATGATTATAGTGCCTTCAACAAGAGAAGTACTGATGAAGCTACCCTTAGTAAATAAGATAATTGATTATTGTTACCATATTTATATTTTGCCTATAATGGTTCCTTATTTGAAAATATAGTTAAAATTATGTTTATTTTTCACCATTCTATTATACCCGCAGGTACGGATCCGGAGGAGACTATAGCAAACGCGTTCAAATTATTCGATGAAGAAAATACCGGAAAGATACACGAAGACTAGTAAGTTTCAAGTTTCGAAATGAAAGTCTTAACCAATTTAAAGCAACAGTAATAATCTTTTGAAACATAATAAAGGCCATTTAAACATAAATTAAATTAAACTAAAAAGTAAATAGCCTATTTATAACATTTTAGTAATGTTACGCTTACCATACAGAAGGGGGTGGGGCAGCCCCCTCGAGAATGTTGAATTCACAATATTCGGGCAACTGTCGCCTCATATTCGGGCAACTGTCGCCTTATATTCGGGCGGCAAGGTGCCCGAATATCTTCATAATATTGGAGCAGGATTAGAAGTCCTAACCATGATTTTCTGTATCTGTTGATATTTCAAATATATGAAATGAAATGAACTATGTGGAATCTAGTTCACATATGGTATTTTTCTTATGTTTACTTTGCCTAAAACCAATTTTATATCAAAAGTAATCACATTTTGCTCTTTTGTCTTTTCATCCTCCTCGTCATCGTTTTCCCCTCTCTTCCCTCCAACTCTCTCTCTCTCTCTCTCTATATATATATATATATATATCTCTCTCTCTCTGTCCTTATCTCTCCTCTCTACGTATCTCTCTTTCTTACTTCGCAACGCTCTTCACATTGCTCTGCTCTCGTCTGGACTCTCCTTAACCATCCTCCTGATCGCCCCGGCCATCGTCGTCCAGTCTCAAAGACATCCTGATGACCATGGGTGACCATTTCACCGTCGAGGAGGTCGAACAGTGCTACAAGGGTGCGCCCATCGACGATGATGGCAACCTCGACTACAACGGTTTCGTCCGCCTAATCAAACACGGGTCCAAGGACGAAGAACTCGTCAAGGACGAGTTGTTGGACGCGTAACTTCCAGAAATGTTCAAATAATCCGCCATTTTGGGGAGCATTTGCACTCTCCCTCTCAGTCTGTCTCTCCTCCTCTCTGCCTATATCTTTCTCTCTCTCTCTCTCTGTCCTTTCATGATTCTCTGATACAACTCAAATTTGGTCGTTTGTTTTCTTTCTTGTCAACCAAAAAGACAAAACAATGCAGCTGTCGTAAAAGATGATACCCTTTCTGCATAGATTTAAAAAAAAGTTAACGACTACAAAGAATCGGTCCTTAGACAATGTCACATGGCGGTTTTCGCACACAGACTTGATTTCAAACATCTTTGGAAGTTTTGGAACCGCCTTCTGCGCCGATTAAATTTGAGTTGTATCCAAATATTTTCTAAGAGTACTGGGGAGGGATTTTTCCCGTGTATTCAATTTGCAGAAGTCCTGCCATTAATTCAGCTATGGTTCATTATTCTTAAGCATAACCATTAAGACCATGCAATATGCTTTTCATTATCATATAACAGCTGTGAATATGAATATTAAGTTTATCGGATTTCATCTTCCATAATTTTGCGCTGTCTTGCAGTAATTTATTCCATCGGAGTACTATATATCGCTAAAGATATACCTGGTTTATAGGGACAGTGGATGGTTAACTTAAATAGAAGACTTTTATTGCTTTAAAGTCAAATATACCTTTATTTCTTGGGCTTAATCATAATTGGGAATTGGGTTATTGTGTCTATATCCTTTTTATTTATTCTTTTTACTGAATGTTGCTAAATACCTTTACAGTGATGGAAATTTGTTTGATCATCGTATAAAAAAAAAAGAACCTCGATTTTTCGATGTTGTTTTCATTATTATGAAACGGTGGCCTGGGTGTCACGTGACTGCAGGCTGGTGTGACGTCACCGTGTGTTTAATTAATGTCACGTGTGTATTCTCGAGTGTCATGGATAGTTCAGGTGCGCGCGTGAGGTGAAGAATATTCTGTTTTCTATTTTTTATCATTCTTTATTCATTTTATTCTTATTATCTCTAGATGGAAGTATATTTGTAAATGTGATATTGAGTACTAATAATGTATAGATGTTATTGAAAGTTACTGTACATTTTATGCTAAAAATTAAAAAAAAAACGTCAGATCCAATTCAAGACATGAAAGTATTTAATTGTAGCTCAAAATGTATCATGCATGACGTGACAGAATGTATCATGCATGATTCGGTTGAAATTATAGGTATGAATCTTCAAGTAGACACAATGATGAATAAATACGTTGGAGGAAGTTTTTCACACCAATGTATATACATCATACAATCTTGTTCAATTAATTGTCTAATTGTTGTGAAATGTATAAGTCAAACAACAATGATTCTGTGTCCTGTGCCATTCTTAAATCCCTCCTCTATTCCATGTGATGGTGGTGGTGGTCGTTGATGTCCGATTGTCGTCGATATGGAAGCTATCGTTATCCATCTCGGACGGCCGGGCTGTGCCTCTGTGACTTTAAAGCTTGCGCTGATTTTTAACCTTAAGAATTTAAGATCTTCTCTTGGGTATATGATAATTATTATTTTTAATTACTTATTTTCCTCTATTATTTTGGAGTATGTATTGTCCCTTTCTGTAATTTGTGTTTACTCTGAATTCAATTGCGCATAGTCGAGTAATTTTAGATGTAGCGTTAACATCCTCATCATTCTTTTCTCTCTTTTACATTTTTTTTTTACATCAAACAATGTTTGTTGAGTTGCGCATCAGCGAATCAAGAGATTATGATCGAACCTTTTGACAGATCCATATAGACTGGCCTGCTTTTTTCACAATACAATATGGCGTTTAGAGTACGTTTTGTGCTATTGAATTTCTCTTCACTCTCGACTTCTTCTCGAAGTTCCTCTTTATCTCTATCCCTTTCTCTTTTAGATTGTGCAATCGGTAATAAGATACTTATCTTTTACCCAAACTCCTTCAAATGACGACCGAGCTGATAATGATTGTGATAGCCGCTTTTCGATGAATCTGATTTGCTTTTTTGAAGTCAGATGAGGTTGTGATCATTGCTGTTTTAAACGTAGAACATCAAAATTAAAACTCAAATTTAGAGGCGCTATCATCAAGAGTATCTAGTTCTGGACGTCTTTTAAAGCATCGCGCTCAGGCCGGTAATGCAATGTGAATTTCAAAGCGTTTAGTAGATTTTAGTTGATCATAATAAGATTTTAAGAATCATTATGTGTGAGTTTTAGGATTTCGATTTGCTTTCTCTCTCTCACTCTCTCTTTCTCTCTCTCTCTCGTTATGTTTATTGCTTTTGCACAATTTGTTTTGTCTTTCACATGTGAATGAATTAACATGTGAGGAGGAAAATATTTTGGAAAAATTGTTACAAAAGATAATAAAAGTGTAAACAAGTATTGAAGTGAAATTAACGTGCCTAAACGTTCATTGTGTCCAGACCTTAGTCTTGCTTACTTGTCGAAAGGATTATATTCTCAAGAGAAATCTGTTAATGTGCTTTTTTCTGGAGTAGTTTAAAAGTAAGGTAAAGTAGAAATCAAGATAAACAATAGTTTTGCAAATTGGGAGTTCCGGTAAAAATATAATTTGGACAAAGATTGGGAAGCCCTCGATATATACATCTATCGAAAGAATGAGTAAAAAGAATATACAAATTATGTGAATTGTGCATAAATCCTGCGTAAAAATATATTGTGAACTTTAAAAAGGCATGCAGTGTTGTGATGTTTAGGGACATTTCGGCCCCAAAAATGTTTATAAGAATAGTATGTTCAGAGAAGAAATATATGTGTTAACTCCCATACCCTTGTGATCTGATCGAGGCATATTTTCTGAGTTGCTCCTGTACAACGTTGTTGTACCAAAGACCCAATTGTTACTTAACTTGGCAATTAATTAAGACACTTACTGAAGAAAAAAAATCGCGATACATTGTAATATATATAACAAAATAATAGGGAACGATTTTAACCATCTATTTACCACCATCTTAGACACCATTTATCGTATCGCTGTCGGGAAGAACACGCTGTGACCCACAGTGAGACAACGGGGAGTTTGGATCATGTTCATAGCAATGGCAGTGTGAAAACACTGTGCTTTCATGTTTCGTGACACACTGTGGTACATTGTGGTTGCAGAGATGATAGTGTGTACATGCATCACATCCCACATTTTACTTTGGAATGCTGTGGCATGGAGAAAATACTTTATTCCCGTGTAAACACACTGCGACAAACTGTGTTCCATTGTATACATACTGTGGCACAGGGTGTTCCAGTGTAAAACACTGTGACACACTGTGTTCCAGTATTAAAACATTGTGACACACTGACGGTGGTCCAGTGGAAAAAAATCACTATAGACACTGTGGCACACTATGTTCCAGTGTAAAAAAACACTGTGTTCCATTATATAACACTGTGGTACACTCTGTTACAGTGAAAAACACAGTGGTACACTGTGTAACAGTGTAAAACACTGTGACACGTTGTGTTACAGTGTAAACACAGTGGCAATTAAATGTTCCAGTGTAAACATACTGTGGCGCAGTTGTACTTCAGGGTAAACACATTGTGACAAATTGTGGACCCACTTCATTTTCTCTTTTCCACACGTATTTAACAGCTTTTACATTGTTTTCACACTGTGGCACGCTCTCTTTTCACGCTAGGATTTATAGTAAAGACATGTATGGATTTTGTCGTTATGGTTATGTATGATGGAAAACAATGTCAATGTGAAGTAGCGTAATGATGGATCAGGGTGCTGTGGTAGAACTTGAGGCGAAGTGAGTTTGAGCAACAGATATATTGGAAGAGACAGAGAGGAATGCAATAATAATTCACACGTGATAGAGAGACCCAGAGGATATAGACTATATAGAGAAGATAGAGCGAAAGATTGTGATTATACTATTCTAAAGAGACTGGCATTTAGACGGACGAGCAAGAAAGAGGTGGTACACAAATCATGTAGTATAAGAGATAAGGAGGAAAAGAGAAAATAGAAAGAGAGAGAAAGAGAGAGATTGGAGGGAGGGGTAACAGGCCTCACAAACAGTGTTATTGTCTTCTCAATGCAAACGATAATTATATTTTATTGATCCTAGGACAACTGTACAACCTGAACCCATGCACACTCCTAATTCCCTGTGAAACTACACGACGTATAGAGCACCGAAGTGATGACGTCATAAAAATCAATTTTCACTGTATCATTATGTTTGGTTCCATATTTCGATAGAAAATCAAAAAGGGAGTTTACACACCAAATTTGACGAGAATCTGTCAACAGCTGAGATATGACCATTTGAATATATAATTTCCCCATACAAATCACTGTATTTTCGGCTAATTAGTTCTAACTTTAGGAACCGAGCCGAAAATACAGTGATTTGCATGGGGAAATTATATATTCAAATGGCCATATCTCAGCTGCTAATATTGACAGATTCTCGTCAAAGTTGGTGCGTGAACGTCTTTTTTGATTGTCTATCGAAATTGGAAATCAAAATTGTCAAAGCCAAAATTTATGTTTTCGTGACGTCACACTTCGGTACTCTATACTCCCTTTGAAAATCACACAAGACAATATCCCCTTGCACAACAATACCATATAGGGCAACTACCCTGCCAACAATGATTAATTCCTCCCTCAGAATATGGGTGGTTGTTCGTTTTCATGAACGTAATTAAATGCTAACTATTTTGTATAAACGTAATTATCCTAAATGGTAATTGTCCGGGGGTAGTCGTACTGATATACACAGTCTGAAGAAGGACTACATGAATGTATTATATCAGTCAAGTTCAGTCCTATATATAAGCTGAAATTGCAAAAGTTACCCACAACCCTTAGCAGGTGACATTATGGACTGATAATCTGATATAACTGTTCCATGTGGTGTAAATTGCTTTATTTGTATTTTTTTATATATTTCTTTCATTTCTTTCATTTCAGTGAAATCAATGTTATATAAAGACATTATAAAATAAACAATCATGGACAAGGTATGAGCATAGATTCTTACAATTCACAGGTACACTTTTCTTCGTCATTATATACGCACTATGGCAGATATTACGTTTCACATCGTAAAGTTAAAATCTCAGCTTACTTGAATTATAAACCGTATAGCTGCAATTATAGAGCTTCGATCAATGCACCTTTTTACTTTTCAATTTTTTCACCGAAAGTAGATTTTATATTTTAAAAATACCTGTGTCCTCTCACAATTCCCCCCCACCCCCATTCACCGCCTGCCCTAACAGAATCAACGCCCATAATGTTGCGTAATATTCTTCTTAATGCCCCCTTTAATTGTTTCTTGAACTGAATACATAGGAGAGATATGGCTATCAGACAATCCAGAATAATCAGAACAGACTTCATTGGAAATAGTAGTCAACATAGTGGGATTATCGGTAATGACGTCACGCATAATAGTAAACACTGTATACCGGGAATTCCGCCACGATGAATAGTGCTCTGTGCCAGCTGTAAATCATTATACAGTTCAAGGTGAACCAATCCTTTGCGACTCGGTAGGTTCAAACCAACGCAAAGAATTTCCCCCGCATCCACCATAATCCACCGTAAGAGCCACAGTGCACAGGTTGCTTGTGCAATTGTGGAAGCCTCCTTTGGCTTGCAGCAGACTTTTAAAAGTACAGCACAATATTCAACATCGGGTTCGCGGAACTCGGAAGACATATATTTAGGCCTGATTAATCACCTGATAGTCAATCGTCGGTAAACACGAGCATAAATTCACTAACCTTATTCTCTTTTTTCATATTTGGATTTGTGATCGGCGACATTCATCAAGGGGATTCCGAGTTCATCGGGCTGCCAAGTTGTCAACGACCCGTGGCGTGTACATGTACTTTCAAACTTGGAAACAGATCGCTGTTCTGTGAAAAAAGGTGGGAATTTCTCGTTCGAAAACTTGTTTTTCATTTTCAAGCTTCCTGTCGGAAATATCGAGCGTTTTTTATTTATTTTTTTATCGTGGAATGACGCAGAAGAATGTGGTTGAAATTCCCTGTGGTTTCACATGACTACCACAACCACTAATCGACCATTAAACCAGGGAGATGATTAAACATTGTTTTCGACGTCTGAAAATTGCTGCTGGTTGTGGTGTCTATAGGCGCCACATCTTGAGCCTTGAGCCTTGAGGTGAACGCATTGATTGAACTTTAGTTTGTTTTTTAATTCTATCGCTTTGAACAATAATTATTTATCGACAGACTCTCAACGTCTCTGGATTATATACAGACGATCCGGTTTGGTCATTCTTTGAACGCTAAAGTGAAGGAAAAATCATCTTGACGTTAAACTCTCCTGATCATCATGATGGCGTTGAATGCATTAATGTGTCAATACTTCAAATTGTCCGTCATCATTATTTTGTTCACTCTCTTTTGCACCACGATCGAAGGGGAGAGGGAAGTTCAACAGCGAGGTAAGCAAGATTGATTTATTTTGTTTTGCTTGAATCATGCCATGATAGTTAGAATTAAGTTTCAGTATCAGAAAATCCCGAACCCTGCCATGCCCCCACCCTCCATGCTCGACCTCCCACCCTCGACCCCCACCCTCGACCCCCACCCTCCGTGCTTGACCCGTCCACTTTCGTCCCTCCGATTTCGCCATACTCATGCTCATACCCAAGACCCTTGAATTATATATTGGACATTCCTAGACATATTATCGCGTCGGAGAAGCTAAGGGAAGTTGGCACATGCCCCATCGCGTCAAAAACAAATAAAACAGGGAGATAAGTGGAAAGAGGGGGAGAGAAGTTTGCCGGGCGGGAGTAACTCAGCCCCGCCGCTCCATCGTCCTAATAAGACCATATTTTATTAGACCATTATTGTCCCCTGGCCTGCCCCTCAAACAAAAGACTAGAAACACACACCGCTGTTTCTCTATCTCCACTGAACATTACAGCGCTAATTTTCTAATTTATTTAAATATCTCAATATTTGATTTGATAATAATCTACAAGTATTTTTGTTCTCTATAGCTGGAGAATGCGTCACGTGCGACGAAAACGCAGTCTGGACGGAAAAGATCAAATCATTGGAGAGAAGAGCCAACTTCCTTGAAAGAAGGGTAAGTCCTATCCGAGGGACAGTGTAATCATAAAGGATTGCAAAGCGGTTACACCTCGTTATTCCGAATGTCATTATTCGGGTGTTCATGATAATGTATTACTTTTTACTTAATTAATGTATATACTGAGTATAATGAACCTTGTGATTAATGCATCAAAATACTGGATTCGGCGAAATTTATTTTATTATCAAGATTATGATTCTCCTGGTATAGAAAATGCGTGTGTAACAATCGGAATATCAACCTCCCATATGCATCTTCAACCCCACACTCTACCCAAATTCTCTCTTCTCCTCCGTTATATCATCTTCCATTATCCCCTATCCCCCGCATTTCCCTTCCCCCTCTCTTTCCCCCTACTCTACCTCCCTTCATCTTCACTACCCCTACCCTCCCTCCCCCTCTTCCCTCCCCCTCTTCCCTTCCATCTTCCCTCCCCTCATCTACCCCTCCACCCCTCCCCCCTCATATTGTACCCCTCCTCACCCTCCTCCCTTCCACATGACCATTCTTTTTCAATAAGAATGCGCGCGAGCGAGAAAGAGTTCTACCTTGACTATTGAAACAAAATTATTCGGTTATGCGATACAGGCTCGGGCAACAGTTGATCCGCAATCAGTTTCCTACATAATCGATTTTCACTTCAACACTGGACCCAATACTCTTCCTTACCTTTACCATAAAACCGAACCTAAAACCCATTTGCAACCAAAAAACCTAACTTAAAACCGAACCTAAAACCCATTTGCAACCATAAAACCTTACCTAAAATCCATTTGCAACAATTACCATAAGTCCATAACCCTATATCTATCTATGAAGAAGTTAAGCCGGGAGGAATCAGGAAACGATGGAAATGTCGCAGAGGCGAATGTCGGATCACTAAAGTGAATATCTATGTCGAGGCTGACCAATTAATATACATGTATCGTTATTTTATATCTACAGTACACCCGAATGGACAACTCACTAACCGACCTTGAGGAATGTGACTGCGAAAGATAACGATCATGAACATCCGACATCACAACCGTCTCAATTTTTTTCCATGCCCGATCGACAGCTCGACGTCAACCCTCACTACGAATCGTCGTCTACGTCTACGCTGTCGTCTGGATGCTCTGAATTTCTTTCCGAAAGTCAAGTTCATGACATTATACAAAATTATCTTGTATTGATTACATCTTATATCTTACATTATTATGCCGGCGGGGTCATCCCAGTAGATCGACAACCCAAGCGACCGACATTGGCAATAGGTTCCCTAGACCGACAGCCGACGAGCCGGACAAAACAAAGAAATACATAAGGGAAGATAGAAGATTGACGGTCACTTAAGCTATCGGTCTCGTGGGTCGTGGTTAAGTGAACCCGGAGTGAACCCTCTAAAAAGAAGGAAGAAGGCCCAAGAGACTGACAATATCGGTCTAGTGGGATGTCGTTCTTGTGGGCTGTAGCCATTGTCGACAAGACTTTAGATATATATAACGACTTTTTAACGCATTGCCGACAACTTTTACCATAACAAAAAACATGTCTTCCCATTTTCAGCGTGAAAGATGTTGTATCTTAAAGGTATTACAAAGTTTTGGTAATGGGTCATGAATTTGGTTCAAATGAACATATTGGAAGCATATGCGATTTTACAATATTCAATGATCGTTGTCGCGGTTGAAATCGAGTCTAAAGTGATGAAATTGTAAATAATAAACTCTTTATGTTGTATAGCGCCCTCTCAAGACTGATATTACTTTAGCTTTAAAACAATGTTTCTTTACTACAATCGACCGATTTGCTAATCCCGTTTGGAAATTATATATCAGAACTGCATATTCTGACATTTTCATTGTCGCGGCTACCATGGAATGGCCTTACTAGCGCTATTTGAAATATTTTTGACATGAAGTCTGATCCACTTGCATCCTGGTAATGCAAATTAGGCCATATTATCACTTTTAAAGCAGAAGTGTTTTAGGGGCTAAATTTTTTAGTGTTTATAATACATCCACAGGGGCATCCAAATATATCAAAATTTAAAGAATTACTCTCCGTCCAATTTCAAAATTTCCCAAAACTTTGCATTACCTTTAAAAACTTTACGCCTGTATCTTTACGGTGCTGGCTTAATAAATTATACATTTAAATGTTAGTTGCGCGCAGAAAGAAATCAGAAACGAGACCAGGTTCAACTTCTCTTACATGAATTATAAATTGCATTCAATCAGAATACAAGTATTGCTTTCTCCTTCAAATGTTGTTTCTGCATCTATAAATGTTCGTGTTCGAACGCATAACAATTTTCTAATTAGAACGTCCACGATTATGTGTTCATTTCAAAGAGATCTGTACATGCAAACCACACAATCGTTAGCATTGCATTTTCAAAGAGAATTCTAAACTATATCCAGGCTCTAAAGCTCGTTTCTACGGATTTATTAACTTTTCTTTCCTAATACTTTTCAACAATTACCGAAATTTTGGTGCATGGATATATATTTCATTTACAATTGTGGCAATGGTAAGAAATTCAATTCATTATTTAATACGTTAAGTTATCTGTTTCAGTGGCCCATTCGTCAGCAGTATTATAATCGTAACGGTCAAATTACTCTGTGCTATTGCCAATGTAAGGGTGGTATGAAGGTGTTCTCCTTTCAAAAGGACTTCAGAACTTCACAACATATTTCAATAGACGATGCATTAGTTATCGTTTGATACATGTATCATTATTACTCTTGTGCCTCAAAATCTATTTCATATCGTGATTTCTTCTTTAAATGAAAATAAAATCTGTATATTCTGCAATTATTTTTTCTAATGCGTATTTTGTTTTCTTGTATGCGTTCATGTCACGCTCAGTTGGTATGAAAATGCATGAAAACGGGAAATTGAACGGAATAGTGAGAAATGAGAGAGAGGGATAGAGAAAGAGAAAAATGTTCAAATTAATTTATAAGAGTCATAATGACAGACAGAGAATTAGGGGCGTCACTCGAAGATGATTGTGAGGGGGGGGGGAGAGGGAGTGGGAGGAGTCAGGGGCGGATCCAGCCGGCGGCAGGAGGGGGGGGGCCCAATTCGTAATTTTTTTGGGGGTGCTACTTTGAACCCCCGTAAATGATGTTTTCCTGGCATCTACTAACACAATGGAGACCATAAAAACAGTGCATGATAACGTCTTTTTAAATCGAGTAACAGTTTAAACAGTTTAACCCCATGGCGATGCGGAGCATCGTCCACGAGCCGCGTTCTTAACTAGTTTTACCTCGTTCCCAATACGTCCAAGAGGCGATTTTTTTTTTTTTTTTTTGGGGCTATTTTGAACTCCGTCAGTGATGTTTTCCTGGCATCTACTAACACAATGGTGACCATAAAAAGCCGTGCACGATAACGTCTTTTAAAATTAAATAACAATTTAAACAGTGTGACCCAATGACGATGCGGAGCATCGTCCACTAGCCGCGGTGCGGCGAGGCGATTTCTGGGGGGCTATTTTGAACCCCCGGCAGTGATGTTTTCCTGGCATCTACTAACACAATGATGACCATAAAAAGCAGTGCATGATAAAGTCTTTTTAATTAAATCAAGTAACAGTTTAAACAGTTTGACCCAATGACGATGCGCATCGTCCACTAGCCGCGTAGCGGCGAGGCGATTTTTTTTTTTTTTTTTTTTTGGGGGGCTATTTTGAACCCCCGTCAGTGATGTTTTCCTGGCAGTTTGACCCAATGACGATGCAGAGCATCGTCCACGAGCCGCGTAGCGGCGAGGCGATTTTTTTTTTTTTTTTTTGGGGGCTATTTTGAACCCCCGTCAGTGATGTTTTCCTGGCATCTACTAACACAATGGAGACCATAACAAGCAGTGCATGATAACGTCTTTTTAAATCAAGTAAACAGTTATATCCAGAATTATCATGTGTTTGGTTAAGTTACTTATATCTTCTCACAATATTTGCACTTGAAAGGTTTCTCACCAGTGTGCGTTCTTTCTTTCTTTTTTTTTTTGGCGGCCCAAGGGGGCGGGGGTTCAAACATTTCTTTACCCTCCCCCGTAGATCCGCGCCTGAGCGGGGGTAGAGCATTTTCTCCTTTTTTCTTCTTTTTCCCCCTTTTTTTTTTGGCCAGGGGGGGGGGGCCCGTCGGCCCCCGTGGATCCGCGCCTGGGAGGAGTGACAACCCATTACCCAATTTTGCGTCGGCAAATCTCAAATTTTAGAGCCTGATCGACTGATATCTGTCTCCTTCCCCGTCTCTTTGTTTATACTTTTCGCATGTTTTTCGCTATATTGACTACAAACTTACTTATCTGCAAATTTGGTCTGATTGAAACGAATTTGGAAATTGAAACGATTGCGAGCAAGCGAAAAAAATATATTGCATAGTGGTAATTTGATTTCGTCATCAGAATATATTTATGGGCCTACTGGAAAGAAAATAAAAATCACAGGACTATTTAGAAGTTACCTGGATATAAAATTGCAATTGCTCGAATTTCAGGTGGTGATTTGAAGACATGGGGGAGGGGGGGGGTGCATGCAGCACCATGTCCATGCAGGCTAGCTTGGCCTGGCCCCTACCTCATAGTCATAGTCATATGCTGATAGTGCATATGACAAGATCAAAGAGTGTGTAGTTCGAATATTATGATTTTTATATTGTATTTTCTTTGTGACGTTAGGCCAAATTAGAACTGATGGCAGAAAGGGCTGTTTTTTTTCTCTCAAGCAGTTAATTAGGCCCTATAAATATGTATATTTCTATCTTCCTAGCCTATTTCTATTTTGTTTTAATTGCTTGCTGTTTGAAAATAAGTAAATTATATCATTATTTTACTAGGGTCTGTGCTACCTCAGTTTTGAATAAATGCAACATTTTTTTTTTTCAGGGGAGCCGGGGGCATTATATACCTCAGGCATAGGAGACAACTGACGTGTAATATACGTAACACGGTAATACGAAAAAATGAACTAACACCAATATCAACGCTTGGGACATTGAACAATAAAGAATATTCTGGCTGCTGCAATGGCGTTTACTCGTACTTTACTCGTCTGTGCCGTGCAATTTTTGACGTTTCTCCAAGCTCTTGGAGATGAGGTAAATCCAAATGAATTCCTCAAGCGAGAACATTCTCTAATGCGTCCATACACAGGTAAATATGTGTTATTTTTGTTGTACTTTTGCGTATTTTGGGGTGTATTTTAGGGGCATGACAGATCGAATCGCTTGCCAGCGTGGCGTTATTTCTAGGCCGCCATCTCTCCGCTGGAGGCTTGTCATGTGTACAGTAGGAGTGACCCGCGGCCCGCGGGCGCTGCTAACTCGGAGCTCGGCTAGCACTAGTGGATGGCCAATGACTAATGAGGACTTCAAAAAGCTAGACCTGTGTCGGTCCTTAATCTTTCAAATTTCAATGAATTGAAAGTTAGAAATTCAGTATTTAGGCAAATTTCATATGTCTAGATTAGTCCTTTATGTTCGGAACTTCTGATTTTGAAGAGTAGATCTAGATCTAGATTAGCCTAGACAGAAATAACCGTCTGGTATGGGTCATTTAATAAAACTGACATTTTTTGACATTCCCCATACACATGTATAGAGGCGGTCAGAGGAGCCAGATGCAATCTCAGCGGAACAACCGTCGATATCAGAGACTGAAGCTTTCGGTCTAGACCTAGATCTACTTTTCTAGAGAAAACTCCCAAATGACAAACATGTCAAGAATTTTGTGGTTACAGAATACAGGACTCATGAGTCATGATAATGATCATGTTGATTAATGATGTTGTCGTTGATGATGCTACTTTGCTAATTTAAATCAAATTTTTGTTTAACAGTTGCATTATCAACCATATGATGATACCTTTTATTGCCTTTTGACAAGTCGTAATTTATTACTCCTTTTTGCAATGAATTTCGAATTTGAATGAATGCAAACTTTTATCATGTTTATTTTGCATGTTTTATCGAGTTTAATTTCAGCTTGATTTTTCATTAGCACTGTATAAATTAAACAACAGGATTTAGAAACCTCTTGTTTGTGAAGTTTCAAGTCTCAATTTCAAGAAGAATTATCTTTGACTGTCTGAGTAAGACTAAGAATGATAATTCTAGTTACATGTAGATGTAGCATGCTGTAAAGTTTTTAAAAACATTATTTGTTATTTATTAATTATTATTATTATTTTTTAATCCTGCACAGGGGCTGGAGCTAGTCTACCGATGTGGGACATCATGGGAAATACCATGGTAACCAATAGCTACATCAGACTGACCCCAGACCATCAGAGTATGAAAGGGGCTGTGTGGAATCAAGTGGTAAGCTTTGTAACAGTTGAAAAAGCAACATTTTGCTGAAGGGTTGAAATGAATCGACTTTCCCCTCTCATATTGGTAGAATTGCTATTTTTCTCTCAGTTGCTAGTACATGTACATGTATTATGTATATATTCCAGTGGTGGATTTTTTTTTTTTTGGGGGGTCCTACTAATGTACATCATGGGAAATACAATGCAGTAGGTAGGCGAATTCAAAGTTAGTTTTCCATACAAATTTGCAAATTTTGATACAGTACTGGATTTTAATACAGATTTTTGTATGAAGAAATCAACAATGAAATTCCCAATTTGAAGAAAAGTTATTGATTGTTCAAATGCTTTAAAATATCCTTGCTGTCACAGCCTTTTTGATAATTTGTTTAATATGTGTAATCATAGACATGTTTTTGTTTCATAAAAAGCAGAAAGTGAAAGTAAACACAAGCTAGTTATTAACTAGTTAGTAACTAGTGTTGTGCAAGTGCTAGATGATAACCTCCCTTGTTTGTTTGCCCACACCTCATTACAAAATGTACACTGAGTGTACATGTGTGATAGTACATGTGTACTATTGGTGGACGCTATTTAAAAGTGTACAAGCAAAAGAAGCCTAAGTCTAACCCATATTCCATCAATCTAGACAGGCTTCATGATGTTAAAGATTGCTTTTGAGGTGGAAAAAAGTATTCTCAAAGAATCATTAATATGTAACCTGTATGATAACAACTACAATTGATGTCTGCCTAACAGGTTTGGTTATAATATAAATAGCTAAATATTTATAGAGAAAAATCATAAGAGAAACAGTGAGATTAAATGCATGTACCTACTCTACCTGGGACTCAAGATTTGGAGATTTGATAATGATGCAAAAATGTTGCTTATATCTAGCTCTCCTAGCTGTTTTTTATGCAGTTTTGTTTCCATTTGCTAGTATCAACAGCATTATAAAGATTGTTATTCACGATACATACTCTTACCATTTAGGTCTTAGGATAATTAGAGTTTTTTTTATTATCCATTTCTCTCAGCATATACTTCCATTATTTAAACATTACCTTTAAGTATGATGTCTGTTCACAAATCACAATAGAAAGTCAACGAAGACCAAGTGAGGGTTTATGAAACTAAACAGGAAGCTTGGCAGTGGCTGTTGTACAACCTTTGATAAGAATCTGTCTCTCTATTCACCTGTCATGATCATGCTCATGTCTCGATACCAAATTAAACCTGTAAACTTGAAAATCATTGGGATACATAAATTTACTTTTATGCCATAAAACCATTGTCACTTTTGTCATGAACTATTAATACTTCCAGATATGCCAATTTCAGTAAACAGATATGTCCCCAAAGACATAAAGATTTTGAAGGAAAATATAGATGTCAAGTTTCCTTCCTACTTTCTTGAATAGAAGGAAATGAAATCTTGAATTTGTAGCAGGTGGCAATTAAAGCTTGAGTATTGTAAGTGGTAAACATGTCATGTACAATGATTTTTCCTTTGATATGTACATGGAGGATGTAGCGGGCATTATCCCTCTATAATCAACAAGATTAGTGTCATGATGCATGTAAATAGAGGACGATATGAATAGTGAATTACATCGTCACTACATGTACGTCATTCTTAGTGCAGGTTATATATCCTTGATTTTGATTTGTTATATCTTTTGTAAAAAAAATAATGATAAAAAGAACCAACATGGGTGAACAAAAAAACAGAACATAAAAAACAAAAGAAAAACCAACAAATGAAAAACTCCCACTTTCCACAGTAAACCCTGTGGAAATATTTCACATGTTACTTTGTAATAGTATGCGTACGAAAGTGCATCTGAGATTCGATCACCTCCTCTCCCTCCCCCCTAGAATTACACTGTATTCATATTTTATCAATCCAAATAAATTTATGGTACACCAAGTGATATAAGCCGTTTCAAAAGATAATATGTGAAATTTAAAGGTACAAGATCTTATGTTCACTCTGTTGTTTTCCATGTATTTTCCATGTCTGTGGATCTTGTATTGCCAATGCAAGATCCTGTTATGGACACAAATGTTATTTTATAAGCCATTATAATATTCAAGTAGGTAGTTGATTTTTTATGAAAAATCCCAAGCTTTCTCTGAAGTATTTACCATGTTTATTTCATTTCATTTATTTACAGTCGAATAAGTCGCCACACTGGGAGCTGCATCTTCACTTCAGTGTGCATGGATCAGGAAAGACGTTGTTTGGAGATGGCTTTGCAATCTGGTACACCAAAGAACGCATGAAAGATGGTAAATGGCATTTATCCTAAAACACTGCTTCCCCTTTTTCAGGTCTCCACACTCACGTTTTTGGAAGGGCGCTCGGACTGAAATTTTTACAGCCCATATGCATGAGCCCTATGTAAAAATTTCAAAATTTGGGGGGTCCAGACTTAATTTTGGGCGCCCATGTGTCCCGGGTACTTGTTAGTGTGGAGACCTGTCTTCTTTCTATTGTACTTAAAGAGAAGGTTGAGTTCTGGGAAGAGGTGAAAAATAATTTGTGAGCATTATTGTATTTATGCAAGTGTAGAAGAACATCAGATAAAAAAATTGGGACAGATTTTTATGCCACATGTTCGTGTAGTCCCATATACATCTTTCTGTGTACAGTGCTTGTAACTTTACCAAGACTGGGCCAAATTTCTTATCATTTTGATGATTCTAGAGCCTTGCAGTACACACCAATACTAACATGCTAGATGAACCACCTTTTCGGATCAATTCTACAACGTTTCTTTCACAGTGCAATTGCATAACTCAACTTTATCTTTAAGTGATTCCAAAGCAGTATAACACATGTATGCTGACCGATTTAGTGATCAGACAGATTAATTAAAAGTCTTTACAAGGTGTCCCTTTTATTTAAATTACATTGTCTTTAGAGAACATTTTATTTCAGGGTTTTCTATTTAAAAAGATATTTACTTGAGGCCATCTATCCCCTATTTTTCTAGATTTTTTTTGGAGATGCCCAGAGATCAATCACACTCACTAACTAAAATCATGTACTGTTCCATAAAATAAACCACCAGATAAAATGGCAAACAGAATTATTTTAATCAGGAATGTAACTGATTTTATGGAAATGAAAAGCAGATATTTTCATACTTTTTCCCCCTCTCTCTCCATATTTGAACAGGTCCTGTGTTTGGAAACATTGATTATTTCACTGGACTTGGTCTCTTCTTTGATACGTACAGCAATCATAATGGTCCACATAATGTGAGTCTCAACGTCATACTGTCTTTTCATAGACATTTCTCTGTACATTACTCGTATAATAGAGTGGTCCACTAAGGGTTTTAACATGTAATGGCGACAGGTTTGAAATTCAATCTAAACCACACAAAAAATTAAAATATTAATCATAAGATTTGTTTGAAAATGCATCAAATTATGGCTTAGATTGCACCGAGAATTTTAATAACATGTAGTCTAGTTTAATTTTGAATTTGCGAAGTAATGGATGAACCATTCTCACTACGGAATAAGCCTCATCTTCCCAAAAAATGTTCATGGAACTTGGAATTTTTATTCTTTTTCACCTAATGTGAATCCAAAATGATATTGATTTTGTGTTAGTATCTTCATACTTACATACGATAACATTTTTTATTTATTCTATTTTATTTATTTATTTATTTTATTTATTTATTTTATTTATTTATTTTTCAATTTTTGCTCTGCAGCATGCACATCCCTACATCTCGGCACAGATCAACAACGGCACCCAACACTATGACCACGACAGAGACGGAACACACACTGAGCTAGCTGGATGCCACGCCCCCTTCAGGAACAAAGACCATAACACACATGTTGCTATCAGATACTTCATGAGCAGACTAACGGTAAGTTATTCTCTTTATGAAGACAAAGGCAGTGATGGGAAAAGAGAGAGGGAGAGAATTGGAGAGGGAGAGAGAGAGAGAGAGAGAGAGAGAAAATTGGAGAGTCTGATGACAAAGATAAAGATATAGTTGAGTACTAGTCATGCAGTTACATTATGGAAGAAGCTGTCTGGAAGCAATTGGAAAAGATTGATTATGTTGTGCATGGGTTTTGTAATCATCAAAATCATAAGAAATTGACCCAATCTTGCTGGAAGTTTACATGTATTGCACACAGAAATGGGTATCTAGGACCGCACATACATAGGGAATGAAAGTTTGGTCCAAACTTTTCAGCGATTTTATGTTATATTCCAGGAGACATTTCTTTAGATTTTCTGCTAAAATGTCATGAAAAAATAAGAAAGCTCACAAATTATTTTTCACCTTAACCAGAACTCGGCCTTCTCTTAAAGGCTCTTAGAAGTGGGTTCTCATGGGGGAATTCGACACCATTTGGTCGTTTACCCCAAAACAGGTGTTGTCGATCACCATGAGTGGACAGTTCTTGTGTAATGCACTATGCCCTCAACCTACCGTCATAAGGAATTCTCATCATGATAAAACTTCCCTCAATCCCCTAGAGATATAAAGGCAAACTGGAGTATTTTCTGGTGGGACACCGGGTTCGCTGTCTGAGAGACCTGTGCACACATTAATTGGTAATTCAACCCAATCTGGTGTCAGTAAATCATGACACATTGATACACATGGACACTGACTACTATGTAGCTTTAAAAGTCTTCATTCATGAATTTCCTTTCCGTCTGAAAATGTTCAAACAAGTACATGAATTATGTCATTCATGCAGGTAATGATGGATATAACAGGCGAGGGAAAATGGCAGCATTGTATAGATCAGGAACATATCATCTTACCAACTGGATATTACTTTGGAGCCTCAGCTGCTACAGGACAATTGGCAGGTAAGAAGATCATTTCTTGGTATTTGAACTTTTTATTTGTCATGAATCATACCAGGTTCTACCGCATCATCGAGAGTATTATGAAAGATGTACACTGTATGTGTGAGAAAAGGCGACTGTGACGGTCCCCCTTTTGTTTGTTCCTTTGGAAGACCAAAGCCGGAAAAGAGTCAATATTTTATGTTGTGATTAGTGGTGGTTTTGGTGGTAGTGATGATGGGGATGATTGTGGTGGTGATGGCGGTGGTGATGACGTTCTTGATAGTGTATTTGGTGGTGATGGTAGTGGTGGTGGTAATGTTACTACTGGTTTTATTGATAGTGGTGTTGGTCGGTTTAGTGGTTGTGATGGTGGAGATATTAAGGATGACAAATATACTAAAAACATTTGAATTTGTATTAACCTAGGTATAAGTTATTACTGATAATAACTATCACTAATAATATATTTGCTTCAAAAAAATCACTAAATGATAACTGAGGAAATGATTCACCCCATTACTAGCTTCTGTTACCATTTTGTACACACAGTACAAACACTCCATTCCCCTGCATTCTAGTCAATTGCCTTACACAGGCACTCACTATTTTACTAGTAATTCAACCGCAAAGACCATATATACACCTGGGTAGATAGAAACATCAAACATGTATATATACTGATAAATGCCCTGCTTGTGGATAACTTTCATCTCTTCTCATTTTCTTTGCAGATAATCATGACATCCATTCTGTAAAAGTTTACGAATTAGAAGGTATTGATTTAGACAAAGAAACCGATTACAGCAAACTGTTACCATCAGCGCAGTACTTTGCACCACCAAGAGGTAGGTTCATCTTCTATTCCTTTTTTTCCAGTCAAGGAAAAGTCAGGGAATATAAGATAATCGCTGAATTCTCGGAAAAAATCTGGGAATTTCATCGGCCCAAAAAGCAAGTAGGCAGTCTCTTGTACTTTTTCTAATGTCTAAATGGATGATTGGCTATTGTGGTTGTTTAATGAGTAAAGTGCATCCTTTAAAATGATCCTGGAGTTTTGTCAACACATTGACAAATTTATGCTTGTTTTTTTGCTTCTTATTTTCCAATGAAATTTATAAACTGGTAAACAAAATTTTCTAATGTAATTTCTGTTTATATGTACATGTTTATGATTTCAGTTGCTCTTTAGGGGAATTTTGGGGTCATTGTATAGCAGCATGTGAAAGACACCAGTGTTCCCAATTTATAAAAGAAAAACAAATTCATTCCATCTTTAGGTGAACAAATTCCATCCGTTATTTTGTTTCTGCTTCATACAGATCACATTGATGATCCTCAAGGAGCCTTCAAGAACGCAACGCTAAGCTGGAAGAGAATGTTCCTCATCCTCTTCTGTGTCATACTGGGCATCGCAGTCTGTATCATCGTCGGCGTCGTAGTATTCCAGAAGAGGCAGGAACACCAGAGGAAACGCTTTTATTAGATGGATGAACAAAGATATTTCTCATTTTTTTATGACAGAATTTAGAAAGGTTGGCGATTGTGTGTGTTTTGGCATTCCAAGACTGCGGTGTTGGGGCATGATTAGGAATTGGTTTCATGACACATCTAGAAGGTATTTACATGGTTCCTTGAAATCGGGGGAAACCTGGAAAATTATTTTCTTTTTTTTTTCTAGTCAGGGAAGAGTCAGGGAATTTGAGAAAAATCAGGGGGAAATTGGGGGATTTCATCGACCCAAAACGAAAGTAGACTTGATAGTTTTTTATATTTTGTCTTCTGTATAAAACACCGTATTCTCTGGATGAAGGCATTTCAGACTAGAAATATGTTGCCATACTGATCCTGGAATTTGTAGAATTCATCAGAAAAAGAAAAAGAAATCAAGGGAAAGCGAATTTTGTTTCATGAATTACTGGGAACCCTCGTGTCTTTAACTCAGACGCATTCCTCAGACGTGTGTTGTCTGGTTGGAGCCAGAAGGGAACCCATTAATCTCGTTACTTTGGACATAAAGTTATGCCTTTCTGACTCTAAACAGACAATGTACCAATTCATAGGTAGGACTTGGTTACTTGGTACGAATGACCCCAAATATCCACAGGGGGGTGTTTCACAAAGACTAAGATCGACTTTAAGTTGGACTTAAGTATAGCGGGCCATTCATGCCATTAGTTGCTATCACCATTGGTCTCTAAATTATAATCTTTAGATAATATTTTTTCCTTCAATAATAAACTATCAAAAAATGTAAACTCTGTAGATTTGAGACCACGATTTGTACGTCCCTTGAAAGACAAATAAATGCCAGTAAATGGTAAGAGCAAACAGTGGCATGAACGGCCTGTTATACTTAAGTCCAACTTAAAGTCGATCTTAGTCTTTGTGAAACACCCCCCAGATCTTTTACTCATGGAGTAGTTCCACTTTTATTACCGCCAAAGTTTGCCCTCTTGAGAAAAATACTGCCACCTGTGTTCCATAGAATGAACCACGGAGCATAAACGGAAAATGATCACATAGCTTTCATGAGCACGTATCCAGTATTCGTCTCAGTGGGTTTAACAGTTTTGGTACAAATGACCTTTATCTGCCCGTGCGCAGATTATATCTTCAAACTGGGTTATATATCAAACTATCACAGGTAAATACCTTTTGATGTGTCATAAAACTCATTGCATGGTTTCAACCATGAACTAATGAACTTGTTCAACAGATTTGGAGCACGGTTTAGAAGGCGAAATTTGGGAAAATTGTTTTATACTTTGCTTCTATGAATTGCAATCATTATCAGTTCAGGTCTCGCTTCCTGAGAAGTCCTACTCAACGTTTAGTGAAAGGCTAAAATATAGTTTAGGTTTAGGATGCATTAACTAATATTAAGGTCATTTTTCTTTTTAGCTGCTGGGGCTGGAAATCATAACCATCCTGTTCATCTTCGTAGCCCCAAGCATGTAATGGCATAACATTTAAATCTGTTGATATGTTCTTCAGAATTTTTTGACAAATTTCGGGATACAACTTCTGGTTTGAGTTTCAATTGTAATTTAGACAAAGATAAAGGGTTAGGGTTTGAGATTCTAGTAGAAATTTTGCTAATTTAGGGGTTCAGGTTAAGTAGAGTGATGGGTTCAGGATTAACATTAGAAATTTGATTAGTGTTGACATTGACTAAGGAGCATTTGTCGTCGGACCTTGTGTCATATAATGTCAAGATTTCAGTTAGGGATTTAAGAGATGTTTGAAGAAGGAAATCTTTTGTAAACCGTATCCATATTGGTTAGGTCGGAGAAACTCTTTGACCATTGACATTTGACCCATGTGTCACTATTTTTTTTACAAACATGCCAGTAGTCGTATTTTAGTCCTATTCCTTCTCTGTCATTATAAGCAGGGCAAAAAAATATATATCTTCTATTAGATTAGATTTTCAAATATGCCACCCTTTTTGTGTGTTTAGGATGAAATTGACTATATTCAGTCCTATCACTTTGTGCAAATGATTAAATCTTGTGGGTGATTTGCATACCAAAGCAGTGAAAGCACCAAAACCAAGCATGAAATTGTCCAATATTCTTCAGTTTACTTGCAGACTGGTGTACCCTTTATTGAGAATTAACATTGCTCTTTATTGCTGGCTTGTGTAGAGTCTCTGGACTCAAGATGTGATTACCACTCCCTTATATGCATTGTGAAGTTGAAATAACAAATGTTTGATCAGTATTATCTTTCCAAATCAATCCTGAGTTTTCCATCTTTTATTTCTTGAAAAGTGATGCTAGCTAGAGAGAACATATATTGACTATTCTGACTAAGAATCTATTAAAGCCCATCTGCACTAGTTTTGCCAGGAGGGATTAGACCTCCCAGCATGGTCACTGACAGGTGGTTATCTCATCAACTCAGCTCTCAATTAACATAAGTAAAAGAGGATCATTGGGGACCAACGGGCACTGCTTAGGCATTGTTTTCTATATAGAGGGAGCAAGTAGTGCAGTGGGGCTTTAATGTGAAGAGGGGAAGTTTCTTGAGATGTCAGAAAAAGGTACCATTGAATATGAATATAAAACCTGTTTTGTATTCGGATACACATACATGTACTGTTTTTTATGTTTGAGAATTCTGTGTACAGCTATCAGGTAAAGTTGCTGTTACATTGGTTTTGTATGGAAACTGGCAAGGTTTATGTAAAGAAGGCAGGAGAAAACATTTAAACTGATTACCAAATTATAGGAGTTGTATTTGTTGTTTAGGCCATGCTCATGTGTTGCTGAGTTTTTTGTGTAAAATACTCCCTTATTAATGATGGTTCATATGAATCTATGATAAGAAAATGGTAAAAAACACAGTATGGATTAGCTAATGTTTGTGTGAAGCTCATTACCCCATATATTTTTAATAAACAGTTACTCAGTACTCTTGGGCAATTCTACCTGTGTGGTTTTTGGAGTTACACATACTCAGCTATATTTGTTACACTATTGCAACACGTTGATTAGTGATATGCTCCCATTGATTGATGCATCTACGGAGGTGATGTACAGTTGTTGTCACATAAAGATATTTTTTCCATCAAAGGCTCAATCAGTTAATACAAAAGTTTCAAATTGCAAACAACATTCTTCTTGATTTTGGGGCAATGAAGTTGTTAATCTTTTCTGTTCTTTTTGATGAAGACATTTGATTTTTTGCACAAAACAATAAAATTTAGTAATGTCAAATTCACATTTAATTTTTTTTACTGGTGCAAAATTGTCCTCATTTGTCCTTAAAATAATAAAAATTAAATCTACATAAATTATTAGAATTGTAAAACCAAATTATCTTATTAAACCATATTTATTTGTCAAAGTTTAATAGTAGTTAAGATCTCATTGACTGTGTGGGAGGAAACTTTATATACAGAAATGAATAGCAAAATAAACAGTACAATTTTGGGTTATAACTTTGGTTTACATGTAGTAAATTAGTGTTTGGTGTTTTTTTAATCTTTAGTGTGTTCTTTATGTTTATTTTGTATTTCTCTTTTTTTTCTTCAAATTTTGTTTTGTTTTTGACATTGTAAGTTAACACATGCCTGCATGTAGTACATGAAAGCAGTACACAGTCCTCTTGATTTGAGCATAGATAGGTGTGTCAAATGTATACCGGTAGGTGTTTTTCCTTCTCTGTTTAGTTCAATATGCCTTGTAATACTTGCCTTAATTATCCTAGTGTGCATACTAAGTTAATTCTAACCTTTGATTTAAATTCTTACGTTGAACCAAGGGAAGGGAAGTGTAAAGTGAGAGTTGAACATATGAAAAACAATTTATTTTTCTTCTCTTTGAATATTTTTTCTTCCATTGAAGCATTTAAGCCCGTCTGCACTAGTTTGGCCAGGAGGGATTAGACCTCCCAACATGGTCACTGACAGGTGGTTATCTCATCAACTCAGCTCTCAATTAACATAAGGAATAGAGGATCATGGGGGACCAATGGGCACCGCTTAGGCATTGTTTTCTATATAGAGGGAGCAAGTAGCTACAAGTAGTGCAGTGAGGCTTTAAAGGCTATACACGATACATGTTTTGAACTCCTGATATATTTAATTACGGTGGCATAGTGAAATGTTGTGGCACTTAAAGACGCATCTGTAACGCTAAATGCATTGTTGAAATTATCATTTTATTGCAGAGGTAAAACCAAATCACCACGGTAAGGAGCTGTTAATTACCGCTGATACTTTGATAAAGATTAATATTGATCAAACTATCTTTCAAATAAATCATATTACACTTTTTTTAGTTGCCGATATCACCAAAAATCGTGCCTTTTGTGTTTGTGAGTTCATATCGCTAAACTCCCTAAGTATTAAACACTTATGAAGAATATATATACATGTATTGTATGTGAAAGGAGGTGAACCCACATAATGTGTAATTCATATTAACATTTTGTAAGTTGCAAAATGCAAAAATCTGCAGTGCATGCATCGTACCCCAGTATTTAAATAATGAAAAAGAACTGACAAGACTACAGTGTACATGTATTTTATTGTTTATTGTAGCAACCTTTTGATAAATACAAACAATTGACATAGAAATGTTTCTCTGTTTCACCATTGTAGTAAACATTGACATATTGCACTTTTATATAACGTATATCTGAAATTAACATTCATATACATGTTCACTTTCATCAAGTTCATCCTTTTTTATAGACAAATATTTGTACAAGTCTCGAGTATATTCTGCTTGAATGTAATAAATGCTAGCAGTCATTTTTTTGTGCATATACAACTAATTAATATTTTAAAATAATAATACTTCATGTACTATGGATAAAATCAGTAATTATTTCAGGAATGGTTAGCAAAATTCCATGTTTTGTTGTTGTTGTAACATGGAAAGAATTGAGGGAATTAATCAAAAGCAAGCCACATTCTAAAGAGTTTGTTTCATATTCTTTGTGTAACAAAAGTCAATTGAAGCTCACTATGGTTTGTTCTTTTATTCAATCAAAGAATAAATAGTTAAAAAAGATGTGGTTTGTCTGTGTTTTTACCTGCCATTTTGTATCTTAAAGAAAGAAAGAAAAAAACACTTATGCACCCTGGAAATATAATAAACAAATAACATTGTCACTTGGTTTATTTTTCATGTAGACAGAGGTTGATTTTACAAGTTTTTTTTTAATGAAAGCAGTACATGTAACAATACGCAAAATATATAAAATAAATGAAGGAATGTTTGTTTTGTATAAAACCTTTATCTATGGTATGGAGACTTGAGAAGAAATAAATGTATTTTGATCACTAACAAAATTAATTTGCACTGTGGTGTTATTTGTCGTTATAGGAGGGGATGGGATGCTCAAACTGATTTTTTTTTGTTTTAACATCGCCCAAAACCACCTACTGGTATCCAGAAAATAATATGCATATCATTTGAATGTTACAAAATGTGATCTACTTGGTAAAAGTGGATCCTACAACCCATATCGTAGGAATGAAACATCTCATGGTTCATGGTTCATGTTTCATGGACATACACAAGCCATTTACCAGGAACACGGGTAGAATATGTTGAACTTTTCATTCATGTAGGTCTCCACATTGTAAGCAACCATCATAGGAAAGAAAAGGAAACTAGGAACAAATTTTGATTGGGCCGACAGATCAAAATTATAGACAGACATATACATGTATAGAGTGATTTTCAGCTGAATTTATGATTAGGTAATACTGATGCATGTATTTTGAATACACAATATCTGGGCCCAGTCTTATTAACAGTTGCGATTGATTGCAAATCTTTTTAACACTGGGCCCATATCTAACAGTTTTTGACAATCAGTACTGACAATCGTGTGCATATGACATTATCTGTGAAAGAACAGATAAAAAAGAATTCTGTAACACAAAAAGTCTGGTGAATGGTCCATCAAATAGAAATTGGATGACATGCAAGCCTCCATTTTTTAATAGCACTAGCTCTCTGCACTTGGTCCACTGCCTTGACTACTCCAAACACAACACAGGTGAATGATCCTCTGTTATAATCCATTCATAATGAAAGAGTCTTTACAGTTTGAAACAGCTCACAAGCCACAAGCTTTGGACTCTTTACATAAACACACTGCAATGTGAAAGTCTTCAGGGTTTGAATTTGTTTACAAGTTGCAAGCTCACTTTGTTTTGCCACAAAATTAAAAAAATTAAAAACATGAACTTTGAAATTCTCCTCTTGGGGGATTTAAAACTGAATGATATTCAAAGAGACTGTAAGCAAAAGTTCTGCATCTTGTCTAACTAAAATATTGGCGATCAATTGCAAGTGCATGCAGAAGCCTCCATGGCAGTTGACTCATGAATATTCAGAGATTTCATATGCAACTGTCTCCAGGATGCGACTATCGTGTCATTGGTACAACGGAGGAGGTGTGTCCGAGATGGCTGGGGGGACTGATGCTTCCTGATTGCTTGGTTGTCATCTCTGGAGCGTGCTCAGTTGATCTTGAAGGATGTCCATTACTTCAACACTGTGAAAATGTGAATCAAGTCAGAAAAAAAGTGTTTGAGTAAAATAAAGGATAATGATTATTACATTTTGAAAGTATATTTAATCAAAAGATTGAATATCAATGGCTGAAAATGTGTTAAAAGGTTACATTTTGGGCCACATGCCCCAGCCCCCAGTGATATTTAGTTGGCAAACAATAATGAAGCCCAAAATTACGCCAACAAAATATTCATTACAATTCGTCAGTGAATATAGAAATGCTTTAATATTCATATACAGAAATGAGTCAAAATAATCTCTATAGCATTGTGCATAGAACAAACAAAAAAAGGCAACAGAAGATTTTAATTTCTCTCATATGCAGTTATATAGATGTTGCATATGAATCTCTTTTCAACACCAAACAATATTGATAAAACATTTTCCAATTCCTATGAAAATGAGATCAATACTTTTTTTTACTTACTTTCTTTCAATTGCCTCTGCCCTGGAAAGAGAAGAAAAGAACAGCATAGTATTACATATTACAGAAATTTAAAACAATTTTTTTCTTCTTTCTGAACAGTAAATAGAATAACTGATTTTTTTCTCCTACATATATATATCTCCATGTTTACCAGCAAAGTGTTTAAGTAATGCTACGGTCACAAAGGTTCGTACGAACGATAATTTCGTACGAATCTCCGTTTTTCCATTGTCTTCCGGAATTTCCATTGTCTGAAAATCGTTCGTACGTCGTTCGTAGCAGTTCGTAATGGCATTTGTGACCGAGGCTTAATTAGTCTACATGTACATTTTCCTTCTTTCACCACAAACATGAGAAATTTGCCAACAATGTTTACTATGTTAATCTTTCAAAATAAAATGCACATTCGAACCATCGGAGAAAGGTCATGGTACTTTCCTGAAATTTCCCTCATTATATGCTCGTTCTTCTTAAAAGAAATGAAATAAAATAGCAATCCACATTCTGTAAAATCACATTTCCTCTTCTTTTTCTAACTCTGTATTAGAGTCAATACTCACTGAAACCTGAGATGAGATGCTAATATGTCCATTTTCTTAAGTGTCTGTAAAGATAAATGAAAGATTAGGAAAAAATAGTTCTATGAAATATGCAATATTACAAGTCATGTACAGATTTCTTGCTTTTGGAAGGCACCCATGGATCTGTTTTGTCAACCATTGATGCATTTATATTAATAAGTCGCTATCGCTATCAAGATTGAGTTGTGGGGAGAGGTAAAGAAAAAAATTGTGAGCGTTATCACTGTTATTATGCAAGTGTGGAAGAACAGAGTAAAATGTCCCCTGAAAAGCATGGCTCTTCAAATGTCTTCATATTCTAAATATGACAAGTGACAGCTGAAAAATAAAGTCCGATTTATATGCCACATGTTTGTGTAGTCCCATATACATCTTTCTGTGTACAGTGCTTGTTAGTTTACCAAGACTGGGCCAAATTTCTTATCATTTTGATGACTCCAGAACCTTGCAGTACACACCAATACTTATAATTATATGCTAGATGATCAACTTTTTTCTGATCGATTCCACACAGTTTCTTTCACAATGCAATCGCATGACCAGAACTCAACTTTATCTTTAATAACGAATATCATGCAATACTAAATATTTTAATAAATCAATATAGACTCTAGACCCCTAGTCTAGATCTCAATCTAAACCTCTAAATAGATTTGCCAGATATTTCTTTTAATCACCAACATGAAATAAACAATGAAATAAACAATGAAAAAAGCAAGCCCGATTGATTGTCACAAACCTGCAATGAGCTCTCCACAGTTCCTTCTTGAGAAGCAAAATTCTTCGCTGCATGAAGCAACATCTTTGAGTTTGAGTTTGAAAAAAAGTTGAAAGAGAATCATTATTTCAAAAAAATTAAAAGAAGGAAGAAAATAATGGCCAGCGTCAGCGAAAATGATTGAAAAACGATTGCAAATTTAGATCCAATCATCATTAAATCAGTTTTAATAAACTAAATTTAAAGTTAAATGTGCCCTTGCCAAGCCGGGCCTTGCCCTTGCCCGGGCATGCCCTTGGTCTTGACCTGACCTGGGTAATTTCAGTACAAGTTACAACAATAGTCAATAGATCATCAGGGCTGTGTCTCACGAAACCGTCATAAGTACAAGTCCAGCGACATCCCAATGAAATGCGTGTATTAAGTTTAACACGCGTTTCAATGGGATGTCGCTGGACTTGTACTTATGGCGGTTTCGCGAGACGCAGCCCAGATACCTAAAGGCTAAACAATGGATTATTGGTATCTGAATAATGAGGCTGTAAGTGTAAAGCATGTCAAACTTATTCAGACTGGGTATTAATAATAATAGTATTTTAACACGCACTGACACGACATTGTTATTGGAATAGTGGGAGGGGCCCGCGGCCGGGGAAATGACACCACAGCTCCGACACCACGTGGATGCGCATTTACATGTAACAAATACACCCTCCTCACAGCTATTCGTATACATGACTGATCACGGTACTCACTTCATTGGACTTGGAGCTTCTCAGCACTTGTCGAGTAAGAGATCCTAAATCCGTCACATTTTCTTGAATTTTCAAGGGGAGCCTAGGATCCATATTGTGTGGCTGCATTGCCATAGTATTTTTATTTAATAATGATGTGGTCAAAGTAAAATATTTTACTGATTTTTAGCCCTGTCTACAGTCTACACGACAAAGGATAGAGGGGAGTCAAGCGTGACGCGCAAGCTGAAATTCTCCATCTCTATTTTGGACAGATTTAGTATTCGGTGGTGCAGCGGTATCTTTGAGAAGACAAAAAAAGAAAGAAGGAAAGGGGAAAGAGAGAAACAAATATTTATGAACAAATACATAATTATAGAGAGAAAGTAAGAAAAGAAAAAAGAGGAAGAAGGGCCTATCCAAAATGAAAAACAAATAGAAGAGAGAAGGAAAAAAGGAAAGGGAGAAGGGTGGAGAAAAAAAGCACAGTGAAAGAAAGGTAGACAAAAATCATTTTCCTTACTGACATGAAAGTTCCTTCTTCACGCTGAAAAGAGTCAACAATGAAATAAGCGTTGTGTATATAGGCCAGTGGCGGATCCAGGGGGAGGGGGCCCGGCCCCCTCCCCTAGAAAAAAAGAGGTAAAAACACCCTTTTTTGTATAAAAAAAAGAGGATGGGCCCCTCCTGGTGCTAAAGGGGGTTGGTGGTTGAAGAAGAAAAAAATAGCACTTCCCCCCATTGAGCAAAAAAAAAAATATGCTAACCCCCCACTGAGCGGATAATCCCGGCACGATTTTCAAATTTTCGCACGAAGTGGGCCCTTTTTTTGGCCCCCTCCCTTGCCACTGGCTGGATCCACCCCTGATATAGGCCTATCTTTCAATGAGATTACATTTCTAAAAAGGGTCTCATTGTTATGTTAAGAGCCGTGAATATTTAGGATAAAGTAGAAAAAAATGAAAGGGGGGTTCATTTTAAGCTAACATATTTCCTCATTTTTTGTTTACAATTTCATGCTAGAAAAATATCATTCTGTTTTTGGGTCATCCCTCCATATACATGGATAGTGAAATGTCGCAAAATGGAATGATTTTAAACTTAATTGTCTATGCCTATAATAGAAAAGAGGGTTACTAGCAAGCTTAGATTTATGATAAAAAGTGCTCTAAATTGCAAAGTTCCACCGCACTACAATTAAGACATGAAATTCAGTTCTAGCTAGCTAATGCACAAGAAGATAATTTACCGAGGGCATCCTTAGAATGCAAAGTCTTCTTTTTTTGGGGGGGGGGTGTGCATGCATGGTCAAGAGTAGTAGCCGCCCCCCCCCCCCAGCCCCTCCCAAATTCAACTGATTGATATAGTACGGTATGTACTACATTCCTTTAGCGCTTAAGAAAATAGGCCTACTGGCTCAATCCCTTCAGTATTTGCACTCATCATGCAAAAAATGAGCTCAACATAAATTCAAATCAAACATAAATAAAACAGGGTACTCACATCAGCAAAAATATGTATCAACAAGTGGAATTAAAAAAATGATGATTTAAACAGATGATATTCAATGTTTCTGCAGTTCGTGTGAGAAGGGGGAACTTCCCCATCCTGACCCCTGAGAGGGCGCTATACAACATAAAGAGTTTATTATTTACAATTTCATCACTTTAGACTCGATTTCAACCGCGACAACGATCATTGAATCTTGTAAAATCGCATATGCTTCCAATATGTTCATTTGAACCAAATTCATGACCCCATACCAAAACTTTGTAATAACTTTAATTTGTCTTAGCTTTCGCAAGGGCACCATCAGTCGATCGTGACTGAACCAGAAATAGCTCGCTGTGTTCACTGATTGAGTGCAGCGATAAATATTAATAAAATTACGAAAATGGCAGGATTTCGTGACTCGCAAAGTGGAAGACGGCGTAAAAATGGTCAAGAAACATTTACAAGAAGTCGTGAAGAGTGGCAACAGTTATGTGGAGAGGTAAGTTTAAGGGCTTATTTGTAAAAATTGTCTTAACTATTATGTTGTTGACAACTGTGAAAACAGCTGTGAGTTCGTCTCAGTCCCACATACAACGGAATTTGTTGTCTTCAACAACCGCAGGATTGACATAAGTCAACGCGACGTCAATCAATCAATTTCCCCGAAGTCCTAATTTAACAAACTTAAATTAAAATTGTTGTGACTTGGGATGTGTTTTAGAAATAAGTGACATTAAATATCTAGATGTAGGCCTAGAGGCTAGAGTAATGTAGACCTAGGCCTATTAAATATTAGACAGAAATAACCGTCTGGTATGGGTCATTCTTTAATAAAACTGACATTTGTTGACATTCCCCATACACAGACGGTAACCAATACGGCTCGCAACGGGGGGAGAGATTGAGCCGATTGTGCAGCACTTGTTACCCGAAACTTTCTCCCACGATTTTCCTTATTTAGATCTAATTTTCTGATTTATAAATCAGATACAAAAATACTATGTCTATTTTTCTCCTATGTACAGTTATCAATTTTTTAATGAATTATTTCTAAATGCAAAATTTACGGACTTACGTATATGAATTATCCAATTTTTATCTCAGAACCAAGGAAACGGTACGTTCATGCATTCGAACTGGTAATCTATGACATGACCCGCCCGATATATTTCGGGTCAACCGACCAAAACAAGCCCAATGGCCAATCAGAGCACGTGTTTGATATTGGGCTTATGAATATTCAAACATCACCGGCTCAAGCCGGGCTGACTCATACGTAGCTATTGGACGTTCGAAAAGAAAAAATGAATATTCATCAACTTAAACCAAGATGGCTGACAACAAATCTTGTTGACTACAAGACTTTCTCGGATTAATCATTAATATAGGATCTAAATGAGCAAGCTATCGTAAGTCAAAGTAGATATTTCTGTGTTACTTTTCATCTTAATTAATATTCAGTGTAATATTGCAGCCAAATTGGATATATGAAGACGTAAAGAGTGAAAAATCTCGATGCATATCTCATTCATCGCGGTCCGGCCGAACCGAACCATTCGTTCCGCACACTACTGCATACGCCGTACTTCAGTCTATGTATAGAGGCGGTCAGAGGAGCCAGATGCAATCTCAGCGGAACAACCGTCGATATCAGAGACTGAAGCTTTCGGTCTAATTAAATATTAGTTACTGTACTAGTGTTAGACCGAAAATTTCTGTCTCTTTCGTTCGTTAGCCTCTGATTTGGGTAGGGTCGGCTCCTCTCTTTAGAGACAGAAGCCGACCATAGCCGCTCCTGTGCAAACGTTTTGGCCATTTATGGCCAAAGAACTTTGCCCAAAATACTCAATTTTAGCGGATTCATATCCGATGCATTTATGTTTGAAAATTAGGCCTAGGCTAATATACATCGGTTCCACTTACCAGATTGACTGTATGATGCGTTTAAGGGTATTTTTTCCGGATTTTCATCGCCAATTGAGGTGTTGAAATTCAGATTTTTAAACTGTTACTGCGCATGAAGGAAGATGACGTCATCCATTGACAGTAACAGTTTAAAATACGGCTGCAAGAACTTCAACACGGAGCTCATAAATGGCCAAAACGTTTGCACAGGAGCGCCTATGGTCGGCTTCTGTCTCTAAAGAGAGGAGCCGACCCTACCCAAATCAGAGGCTAACGAACGAAAGAGACAGAATTTTCGGTCTACTGTAGTGTTAGCCTGTTAGTGTTACTGTTACTCAGTGTTAGTGTTGGCCAATAATAAAACATTAAAAAATCAGGCATAGCCATAGGGCCTAGATCTACTAAAAGTATAGACTAGAACTAGGTCTAGGGTCTATTCATATTTTGGAAGTCTTCCAAAATCAGAAGTCTTCATAGAATCATACTTATTCAGCATTTTGGGAAGCACCTAGTAGGGTGTCTGAACGATTTTTCAATTTTCCCTTTTGGATCGTTTTTCACCATTTTGGTTTGATAATTGAAAAAATTATTCACTCAGAATAATACATTTCAAATTTCAAGACTCACCGATGTTTCTATCAAAAGTTACAGCCCCTTCAATTCCCTACAATATTCATCCATTTTTGTAAGAATCGACAAAAAGACGTACACGCAGAGTTATGTTGTTTTGCTAAATTTAGCACAACAGCTGAATTGCGCAATATGCAAGCGCACATACGCGTGCAAGCGCACGTGTTGCTTAAATGATGCGCGATCGGCAATCCATTGTCTTCAATGGGCACCCACTTCCGGTTTGTAGACACGCCCCGATGCATATTCATGTGCAGATTTTACGCTATCACCATGGGTTCGCCGGCGCGGAGCTCACGCCTCCCTACTTAGCTGATCCGAAAAATGTGGGAAGGGTATTTTCAAACTGTAATTGTTTGTGATCCCTGGGGCTAGCGAAAAATAAGCGTAGGGATATTTTCCTTACGACTGGGACTACTTATCGCCAGGGGCGTCATATCTCATAAGTGGCAAATTTCGAGTTAGCCAGGAAACAATGTTTAAATAGTTGTTTTGACCAAGATATTTTTAGAATTTTGAGATGACGCCTCTGGAAATATTGGAATTAATCTGCTCTTTCATATGACACCTCATTTATCGAGTATCACCTTCAGGATCACAAAGAATAAAGGTTTGAATCTCGACTTAATAATAAAAACTTTGACCAATTTTGCATGATCGCATTATGCACATAGACTGCATAGGGCTGCGTGCAATCTCTATGGGAAGGATTTTAGCACACAACATCGGATGCGCGATCAGACACCCTACACCTAGCCTCAACGGCTAAGTAAGTGATAATGTCAATTATGATATTTATATCACTAGGTCTAAGCCTTAATTGGCACCCGGCACCCATACCCCTGAAAAACCTAAAAATGCTAAAAATAGGGTGTCTGGACGATTTTTTTTTAATTTTCCCTTTTGGATTGTTTTTCACCATTATGGTTGGATAATTGAAAAAATTATTCACTTAGAATAATACATTTCAAATTTCAAGACTCACCGATGTTTCTATCAAAAGTTACACCCCCTTCAATTCCCTACAATATTCATCCTCTTTTTTTGTCAGAATCGACAAAAAAGACGTACATGCAGAGTTATGTTGTTTTGCTAAATTTAGCAAAACAGCTGAATTGCGCAATATGCAAGCGTACGCGTGTTGTAAACTGCATGCGCAACTTTGAGCGTGAACGGCAATCCATTGTCTTCAATGGGCACCCACTTCCATTTGTTCGCCAAATACACACACGCGGTCCGATGCATATTCATGTGCAGATTTTACGCGCTATCACCATGGGTTCGGCCGGCGCGGAGCTCACGCCTCCCTATTTAGCTGATCCGAAAAATGGGGGGGGGGAAGGGTATTTTCAAACTGTAATCGCTTGTGATCCCTTGGGGCTAGCGAAAAAATAAGTGATGGGATATTTTCCTTACGTCTAGCCCTACATAAGCCTGGGGGGCTCACTTCAGGAAAGTGGCAAAGATCGGAGCTACGATGGAAACAATGTTTAAATCGCTGTTTTGATCAAGATATTTTTAGAATTCCGAAGTGAGCCCCTTTGGGGAATATGGAGAAAAACCTCATATGACACCTCATTTATTAAGTTTCACCTTCAGGATCACGAGCGATTTAGGTTTGAATTTCAATTTGGTGATAAAAACATTGACCAATTTTGCATGATCGCGCAATGTACGTAGACTGCATAGGGCTGCGTGCAATCTCTATGGGAAGGATTTTAGCACACAACATCGGGTGCGCGATCAGACACCCTACTAAAAATGCGTCCGAAATCACCCCTTCCCGCACCCGACGAGCATTGCACAGCTCAGTGGCTTCTTCTCATAAAAAGCACTTTGAAATCGGTCATGAAAAAAATATAAGTGACTTGCGATTTGTTTATCATGTGCGTGTTCCTGATGTTAATTAGTATACGTGCAACTTACATTACAAAAACGCTGACCTTTACTCTTTAGCTTTTACGAGAGATCGCGATGTTTGTTACTCTAAAATGCGAAGACATGTGCAAAAAGCAGTTTTTGCTTTGCCAATTTCATACTTACTTTACAATAATAGCGATTACCGGTAGTGTAAAAAGGCACAGGTGCAGGGGGTCAGCGAATTCTGTCCATGTTCCTTCGTATATTATACTGATCGCTATTATTGTAAAGTAAAAAGTAAGTATCAAATTGGCAAATTGGCAGCGCAAAAACAGTCTGTTAGATGTTTTAAGTTCTGTTCACCTCACAAATCATCTAATGTACAAGGTTAAAACCCCATACTCCCTAACCAATATAGCCACGATGAAAACTTAATATTTGCTGCCCTCTACTACTGTACTTCAGCTTACAATAATATTTTTTTTTAAAGCAGTTTTCGTATCTCAGCAACAAGAGGGCAGTGCATAAGAAGAGTCATTATGTCCTACCAGAACAAAATCACCAAAGGTAAAATTTTAAATTTTAAATGTCAAGTTTAATAATTTAATGGTTTAGCTGGTCATCAAAGAAGAGGGGGCTTTCCCAGACAAGGTGCTGGTAAGTCCTATTCTACTTTTCATCCTTTAGATGTAACTGCTAAGTAGCAGAGCAGTTGTCTTGTACCCTGGAGGTCCTGGGTTCGAAACCAAGTTGATGCAAATATACTAACAAACAAACCAAACCAACATTTGATGTTGTACTTCTACAGGTTATTCTGTAGCTGTAGTCAGTCTATGTGTACTCACCCTCTGTGGGTCCTAAATGACCTACAAATCCCAGCTTCTGCCTTTCCCATGTCTTTTTTAGTTCAACATTTGCAAGAGAAAGCTCCAAGCCAAATCAGATGCCCTGCTGGTTCTTGCGAAGGAGCTTGATAACGTAAGGCAAGAGAAAGATGCATACAAACTCATGGCTGAACAACTCAGAGAAAAGTTCCATGAACAGAGGAAGAAATATGAGGAGAGAGAAAGGGTAAGAAGATTTACCGGATATCCAAAAATTATTATTTTGAAAGTAAAACAAAAAATTATTTCAGATATTTCAGATATTAAACACAAGAGTTTGATACAAACCAAATTATTCAATCAGTTGTGAAATCCATTGCACTTATCCCCTTCTAAAAGCAACACTAAGACTTTTTACGGTAATCACTTCTTTGTTTGATAATTTGCCATTTTACATTTTTATGTAAACATCGTATTTTGTATATTTTCACAAATTTAAACAGGTCTATACGGTTTGTTTCTATAAAAGGGGAAACATAACTTTCCTATCAGTTATTATAAAATGTTAATATGCATTGATCATTTCATCCTCTTTAGAATGATACCATATCTGTTATGATTTTTTTTAAAGAAAAAACTTACAGATTGCATGCTTCTTTCGATTGTCAGTCATCTCATGATTAATAGTAATATTTTTTAATGTTGCCAATTTGCTAATTCCTTTAGGCACAGATTACAGATTGCATGCTTCTTTCAATTGTCAGTCATCTAATGATCAATAATAATATTTCTTAATGTTGCCAATTTGCTAATTCCTTTATTAGGCTCTTGGATTATCTCTACACGATGGTGACCCGTTAGCAGAGAGAAGGAATCATGTGAGTGTTGATAAATGAAATTGACTCAAGTGTACTTTCTCTCTCAGAGACCTGTGGAAAATATCTGAACACATGCATATATAGGATTTTGTTTGCCCATTCAGGTCCTCCTTGCTTAGGGACAAAGTGTTATAATAAATGTTAAAGAGTGATTTATTTTATTAATAGAAATGCTTTGTTTCGTTGATGAATTGGAAAAAAAAACTTTTCCATTAATATAAACTTCAAGATTGAGGCAACTGTGTCTGTTTGGGGAAGGAAAGTTCTCAGCTCAAATATATTGTTCAACACTGAGAATTGTAGGGTGGGATTTGCTGCCCATAGGCGGCATAGCATGGAAGGGGTTACAAATAATTGGTTTCTCACATTTTAAGAATAATTTTTTTCCAATTTAAGATTTGTAAAAATGGCAACAGAATCACAGTATTCTGGTAAAATGCTACCCTCAACCAGTGTTGAGATACAGGACATTAAATCATCAAGTTACCATGAAAAACAAAAATTAACATGCAGCTACAGCATACATGTATATATATGCAGATAGGAGAATTCAGATAAAGGTATGGGAAGATAGATGAGTTCTAACATAAATACATAGGGTGGTATTCTCAGCGGACTAACTTTAGTCCATGGTTTAATCCTCTGACTTAGTATGGAATGCCAAGTGTCCATATGAATATGTTTTTGAATTATTTAATCTGTCACTAAATTGAAATAAAATGTTTTCATTAAAGAAATATTTTGTAATAACATAGTCAATTACAACAATATAACTATGAAATAATTATGTTATCATGGTAATTTAGGGACATATCAAATAATTCAAAAATAAATTCATATGGACACTTGGCATTCCATACTTAGTCGGAGGATTAAACCATGGACTAAAGTTAGTCCGCTTTCGAGAATACCACCCATAAGATTTTGTAAGGGGCCAAATCTACGTGAAATCAAATACTCTAGGCACATTAGTGCAAAAGAAGAAAAATCACATAAAAGCAAGAGTGTACTCAAAAATACAGCATAAGTAGGATATAACATGAAAAATGAAGAAAACAATAAATTATATTGAAATTGAACTACACTCACTTTTGCATGTGTATCAGTAATACTCAGCATATCCTACATTACATGTACATGTACATACACCTGTATAATATTACATCTACTCTGTAAGTGCTTTGTTTGTGTTTGCTAAGCTTGACATTTGATATTGCTTGCTCACAGCTGTGTGAGTAATCATGTAAATAGCTTGTGCTTTAGGTACATATAATTAATTGTATACAGGTCTGTTATTATGTGAAAGACACATGTATTACTGTAACCTAAAAATGCTTGTGTATAGCCATCAATGGGTTGTGTTTCATACCCTAAACAGTATACTCTGTGACTTTGTTTTAAAAAAAATGTTGAATAAAGACCATGAAGCTGCAGTATTGGTGATTAAATATAGAATAAGGGTGAAACTATGAATTCCTTTTTTTTTATATAACCAAGTTAATATTTACATATTTCCCTTTTTTCCTGTAATATAACACTCGAAACAGGTAGCAATGATAAATAAAGAATGAAATCAATACAATAATTAAAACTCTAAATTACAAAAAAAGAAAACACACTAATCACATAATATAACAAAGGAACTCTGTAGATTTTTGATATAAATACTATTTAGACCTACATATAGGATCAAAAGAGAACGCATGACAACATGTTGTTTTAGTTGATGTGGCTTCAGTCTACATGATGTTGTATCTTTCTGATAGCCATGTACATTTTTCATGTCTTTATTCAAGAAGAGGTACATGTAAGTGTAAATATAATGTTTGTTTTTCAATTTCATATGTTTATGAAGCATATTTCTTTTCATTTTGATGTATGATATCTTATTTGATTCCTAGGTTTTTTGCTGATTCTGACTGTACATTTAGTTAAATATTACCATAAATTCCATTTATCATACAGACCCTTGTGCAGATTCTATGTGAGTCCAGAGCAAAGAATCGGAAAGCTGAGCTAGAGCTGGTAGATCTACACCAAAAGTTATCTGAAGCAGAGGGAGATATCAAGGTAACATCATACATGTAAAGCTTTCATTGTGTTTAATTCTTGTGCAAAAATGTTTTAATACAAGGCTCTTACATGTAGAGCTCAACAGAGTTTTGCGCTCACGAAGAGAATATACAAATTGTATACCCAAGAATGTTTTTCAGAATTTGAAACATTTTTTATGATACTGAGTGAAGTTGAATTTGCAGTGTAATGTATATTCATCTGCACTTTGTTTAGAATAAGAAATAAAGTGAAAACAAAATCTTAATATGAGCACTGGCTACAGATGTATCTGCACTTGTACTTGAAAACAGTGAGTGAGAAATGAAATTAGAGAATTCCCTTTATCATCTTTTATTTGTATTTTGTAGCTTCTGAGAGAGAGCATAGCTAGACAGCGGATTGGTGATGAAGGCATCGGAACCAGGCATTTCCCGGCTCATGAGAGGGAGGAATTGATCAGACAGTTAGAGAAATCCAGAGAGCAGGTTTGTTAGTACTTTCTATCTGATATAGCAGTATCAGTAGTCTTTCCTTTCGTCCTTGTAGTTGTCCTAAAACAACCTTCTTTTAGAGCCCCCCCCCCCTCCAACAAAAATAATTAACTTGCACAAAGTTAGTGGTCCAGATATTTGATTGTTTCATACTGCAAAATATGTTAATCATATCAATATGTATTATTCATAACATTTTATTTCCGTAAAAAAACCCGGCCCCTATGAACAAAATTTGGGGATTTACGTTATCGTATCAATGCTTTTCTACTATTGCAGTTTTTGTACAAGTTCTGTTTCATTACCTTGTTTAACAATTGATCATTAATGCCCCCTTTATTGACTGCTGTTAATCCCACTCAGGGATTAGCTAATCCCTAGGAGGCCAACAACAGTGGCTCAGCATTCTCTTCACACCTATTTATACCAAGGAATGTAAAAGATGCAGGCAAGGGCTAATCACAGTGGATAGCTAGAGTGGGATTAACAGTTTGTAATTGCTTGAAATATTTAAGGTGCACATATGCCAAAGACAATAACATCCCGATTAAAAAATAATGCAACTATATCTTCTCACAGTAGATTGAAAGTTTAGATGGGGACATGATGTGACAGAGAGAGAGACTACTACCATACCAAGACTGATCACAATGATAAGCTGCTTGCAGTTCTACTTCACGTTTGTCTTTAATCCCAAAAGATGGCTCAAGAAAGTTTATACAGATCTATTTTTTTCATTTCTTCTCACCATAGATTGAAAGCTTAGAGAGAGACATGGTGGCTAAGATCGATGATCAGCAAGAGTTTGTGACCGAGAGAGACTACTACCGAACCAAGACTGAGAGGCTTAATCAGGAACTCAACTACGTCTTAGGAGGAGACGACAGAAGGATCATCGATGTCGACGCCCTCGTCATGGAAAACAAGTAAGTTACATTTGATTGGAAGTTTGTACTAAATTCTCTCCTTCCCATACCCTAATCATCAAAAATGTTTTGTTTTGTATGTTAGTAGTTTTATGTTATAATACTACAGTATTTTCGAAATATGAACTTCAAATATTACTGTAACAAGATTATGCAAGATTATATACTTTGTAAAATTAACATAAAAGTGACTTGTGACTAGACAACTCGATGCGCCATACACGCTCACAAAAATAGGGCCTACAATGTTCGCAATTTTATGTTATTCATTATTTTCTTCATACTTCGAATCCGTTAGACCATAGACAGCCGGGAAGGTTTTTGGAGGTTTATTTTATACTTTCTACTTGCACACAAATTAATTTTTAAGAGATTGGTACACTTAAACACAGGAGGCTTACGGTTCCCATAGATATTGAGTTAAACTCATTTTTTTGTACCTGTATTTTTGCGACAAATGAGCTAAAATAAAGTATGGAAAAGGGCAGAAACCAGATCAGTTATGCTGCAAAATATTAAGACATAGTTTTCTACTGGAACACTTTCAACCTAATTTGTTGTCATAAAATTATGTTTGGTAATTTTTAGTTATAGACCGGGGCTCATCGATTATTTTACTCAAATATTTTATATAGAGTCACACCATCTTGTATCTCACAACGATCCATTCCATGAGCCACATCTATGCATTAGGATAGATAGGAGATAGCCATGTATTCTTTCAATTCATAACCGCAAGTGATGTAACTTGAAGATCATAATACTGTTGAGTATGAAATTAAGTTTTGCTCACGTATGGCGTTTACTGTCTACTTCTACTAAAAGTATAAGCTATGGTATTGAACAGAGAGAAAATAGACATTCTTTATTTGTTAAAGGTAGTGTATCCCTTTTGCAGCCAACATCGAAATCTGTAGAACTTTGCAGGAATTATGAATGTGCAAGGAAACCAGTTTACTTTCTAGACTTCACTGTCAGACACTATTGAGTGACTGACTGACTTCTTTTTTCCTTTGGTAATAACGTACATAAAATGAGCTGTAAAGGGTACATGAGCATTTGTCTACATCAATAACCCACTTCTTGTAATGGCCAAAATTAAACTGATTGAATCTTTGTGTAGCACAAAATGTACGACCATTCGGTACAAGGGTCTGAAAATCAGACTATTTAATTAAACGAACGGTCGTTATTTTCCCACAAAAAGACATTTTCAAGCCCTTTTGTTTTGAGGGAAGTTCTAAATTAGCGTTGGAATTAAACCTTTTCATTTTTTGGGCCTGCAAATGGGACATAGTACCTATAATATGTGGTCAATTATATCATTCTGTATCACACTGCAAAAATGGAGTTATATTTGACGTAAGATAGTGAAACAACCCCCTCTACTGTTTTCCTGAATGTGTACGTGTTTTATCAGTTATTGCTTTAGGAAATGGGCAAACACATTACGTGTACACTGGTTCTCTCAAGGAGTTATGACCTAGAAGGTGAATTGCTGTTTGGTCTAGAACCAGGTCGTCTAGTACCCAGTTAGTCTATGCCCACATGGTCTACATCCAGCCCGTCTAATATCCACATGGTCTTATAATCATTTTGTGTGCTTATCATTTGGTCTAATGACCATTTAGGCTAATAGCCATTTAGTCTAATTTCATTTTGGTCTAATCTCCGATAAGTAGACAGCAATAAACTGACCTAGAATAGCATACATGTCCTGAAGTTTAGGGTAATGATAATGTTTCATGTGCAGAGACATGTCTACTGTCTATCCCACATGGTGTATACCCAGCCCGTCTGATATCCACATGGTCTAATAATCATTTTGTCTAATTATCATTTGGTCTGATGACCATTTATATAAATAGCCATTTAGTCTGATTTCATTTTGGACTAATCTCCAATAAGAAGACAGCAATACACCGACCTAGAATAGCATACTGTACATCTCCTGAAGTACATGCAATATAATTATGGTAATGATAATGTTTCATGTGCAGAGACATGTCTACTGTCTATCCCACATGGTGTATACCCAGCCCGTCTGATATCCACATGGTCTAATAATCATTTTGTCTACTTATCATTTGGTCTAATGACCATTTAGGCTAAATAGCCATTTAGTCTAATTTCATTTTGATCTATTTAGACAGCAATTAACCCACCTAGAATAGCAGTGAAATACATGCAATATAATTATAGTGATGATAATGTATCATGTGCAGAGAGTTTATTGAGCTTGTGGGAAGACGTTTGTCCATGAATTTGAGATGTGTACCAGCATACGCTTGCTAAAAATAAGGAAAGAATTCATGCATTTTGATATAAACACAGCTGCACAAAAAGTTGTTGTGAAGTATCAAATAAAGGGACCTGGTCAAACTTTGTTCTACATTGTGTGTATTAGATAGAACTCAGGCAACCAGATGTAGGGACCTGCTCAAGCTAGTTTAAGACACATTTATTCAAAATTGCTTTTAATGATTAACTTACTCTGTTCACATTGATGTGTATTTCATATGTATTGTAATTTGTAGGTTTATTTGCACTTTTTGTTTTGTTTAATATGCAATTGTTTATCAGTCTATTCTGTTTGTTATATCGCTTAGAGACTTCGGTGGTAAGCGCTTTATAAGAAACGTTGTTATTATTATTATTATTATGTTTATGTGTTTTGGATGTAACTTAATGACCCATATCTAGGGACCTACTCAAACTGGTTTGTATGTCTGGAATGCAATTCAATCATACCTGTATCTATTATCTAGGGACCTACTTAAAATAAAATGTGTGCCTAGGGCATAGAAGCACCCAAATCTAGGGATCTACTTAAACTCTTTGGTATGAATAACACAGAAGTGCATCAAAATCTAGGGACCCCCTCAAAAATTGTTTGAAGTAGGTGCCTCAAAGTACTCAAAGCATGGTACCTTCCCAGACCAAGTGGTGTGCCTTGATCTTTTGATTTTGACATTGTATTCAGTTTCTTTACATGGACTTTTTTCCAAAATATGTTGCATGAAGAAGAAGTAAACAAAGAACAACAACAACAAAATAATAACCAGCTAAAGAGCATTTTTTTGTTTTCTTACATGTAGTTCTAAGAGTTGATATTACATTTCATTAAGGTTCCAGGGGGGAGTAAATCAAATGATTCTACTCTTAGGACCCAGCTCTTCAATTCCATGTTGCAATCTGGTATACATTTTGTTCGTACGATGAAGAAAGTAATGTGAGCTTAGTCTTGAATCATTTCCATAAAGAGCAATTGGAAGAAACCCCGTACATTGTAAATGTAAAATTTAGAGAAGATTTGAGACATAAGGTAGGTACATCTATCTAATGAGTCTTTTCGCAAAATTCCCCCTCAGTAGAACTATGGAAGAATTATAAAATTCATTGTTATAAATTCAAGGCCACTTTATGTGTCAATTCTTTGTAAACAGTATATGGACAATCAATGAAGACTTTTTATTTTTTATAAAGTATTAATTTCAGAGCTGTTGTAAAGCCCCTGTATTGATAATTGCATGTGAAATCTGCATATAATAGATTTCACCTTAAAACATGATAGTTTAATAGCTGTAATATGACCATTCATATTAAAAAATGTTACTTTATTATGGGCTATAAATTTGATGTTGTCTATAGATGCCCTTGAGGACAGAGCAGTAATGTTTTAAAGGTACTATTTAAACTTCTGGTCTGGAAATTTGATTCACTTCATTAATCCCTTTTCACAGTATCATAACAAGTGATGCATCAATCAGAGATGCATCAATCAGAGATGCCAACCAGTACGATTAAATCGTATTTAGTACGATATCAAGAGTGAAATACGATAATACGATTTCACCTCCGATTTTCGGTCTTTAAAAAAAAAAATATATATATATATATATATAAAAAACCCATAAAAACCGCGGAATCGCATAGAAACATCTACAAGTAAACCCCCGCAACTCCAACAAAAACTTTGCTTTACAATTTTCTCATTAAATTTTAATGAAAGAGCAAACATTTTACTTGACCGTTCTTACCAGTAAAACATTTTTACTGAAATTATACTAGCTCGGGGCCAACGGGCCAGTGGTAGTGTCAAGTTTTCGTGAAAATCTGATTTTTCTCTCCAAAATCTGATTTTTTAGGATATTCAGTCTGTTTTTTTGTGTCAAGAGGTTGGCATCTCTGCATCATGGACATAGAAATGAAATTAATACATCAAATGAAATATGATTCATTATGGCTGTAGCTCTTTTAGTCTTTTATAAAAACATATAGATTACCATCATTACTGTTAGCACAACTACAGTATAAAGAATTTTAAGAATTAGCATTCCACTCAGGCAACTTCACTAGCCTCGAGCTTCACTTATTAAAATGTGGCATCCTCACAATCTCCTGTTATGTAATCCTGTTATGTAATCCAAACATAATTTCTGTATAAAGTGGATTTCTTAAAAGTCCTTCTAATCATATTTGTAACACAAGGAAATAGGAGAAGGAGAGACGAACGGAATACATAGGATTTGGGTTTTTTTTTTGGGGGTCATCATTTGTCAATGGTGTCATATTCAAAACTGATACATGTATGTATGTAATAATTGATATTCAATATTTAAAATGTACTTAATTATTTCCAAACTACTGGTTCAAATTCTCTTACAAGGTACAGTCAGAATGACATGACTATCCCTCTATCAGTAAAATTATGCCAACAAGCAAACAAAACCTGGAAGGATACAATTAAATTTGATGATTTGAGGGTGATCATTTTAGATATGAAGAAAGGGTTGCAACAATGCTGGTACATAATGGATAGCTGTTGTTGCTTGAGTTCATAGGTCCAGCTATCGAGGGAGCACCACTATCGGTTATCGGGGGTTAACTCGAAAGAAATTTGAAAGGAAATGCCCATCAAGTGGAAAGAGGAAGTCTTTTTTTCTCTCCAATGTTATCTTCCCCATCTCCCTTTCTTCTGTATCTTTCTCTATAGCTTATTTATCTATTTTATTAGCTTTCTGGGGGCCATTTAATGGGGGTGAGGGCACATGCCTCTCTGCCCCTGGTTATGGGGGGGGG
>CP137677.1:22658674-22706174 GCA_037976565.1 Mesocentrotus franciscanus | reverse complement strand
CCATCATGGTATAGTTTTACTTTTGATTTTTGAACACTCCATTAGCCTGATTTTTGACAGGTCATGGACTATTCATGAGAGTAATTGTTGATTACTACCAGTATAATGATGACTTATGCTGGGTAATCGAGGTTGTTTTATAAGCACATGTGTTTGGGGTTATTCAGAGCTGCCAACCATTACGTTTTTCCTGGATTTATTCTGTTTTTTTCTCAAAATTACAGTAGTACGTTTTTGTCTCGCCTGCGTAGCAAAAAGCGAGACATAGGCGCCGCTTTTCCGGTGGCGACGGCGGCGTCAACATCAAAAACTTAACCAAGGTTAAGTTTTTGAATTTTTAATATAATTTTGAAAGTATAAGTTCATATTCAATGAAACTTGGTCTAAAGGGTTATCAAGTATCCCCAATCATGTGAGCAGAATTTCAGGTCACTAAGTCAAGGTCAAAGGTCATTTCCGGTCATCAAACTTAGACAATGTTGTGGCATCAGGTTAAGATTTTGAATTTTTATCGTAATTTTGAAAGTATACATTCCTATTCCATGAAACATGAACATAAGGGTTATTAAGTATCACCAATCATGTGATTAGTCTTTTAGGTGACAAAGTCAAGGTCAAATGTCATTGCAGGTCTGCAAACCTAGACTATGTTGTGGCATCAACATCAACATTTTGAATTTTTAGCATAATTTCAAAAGTGTTTGTTCAAATTCCATGAAACTTGTACCCAAGGGTTATCAAGTATCACAAATCATATGACACAAATTCCAGGTCACAAAGTCAAGGTCAAAGGTCATTTTAGGTCAGTAGACTTGGATTATATTTTTCACAAGAATTAATAAATCAATTTTTGTTATTTGTTCATATTTCATGAAAGTTATCAATCTTGTTACACCAATAGTAAATAATTATTCTGATGATTCTTAGTCAATATTCACTTCAAAATGCTGATTAGATTCAGAGGATTTCCTTTTTTGGAGGCCTGCTAATGGGCCACCCTGCCTATAAATAATGTCCCTACCTCAATTTTTCATCATATCGAATCGCGTAATGCAGGCGAGACCGCCGAGAGCGTTTCCCTTGTTTGTTTTTTTGCACATATTGCACGTCAACCAAATGCCCTAAAATGTTGATCACTACTTCAATAGAAAACTTCAATAGAGATTTATGAAGAGTACGAATTTACAAAAAGTAAACGGAAAAGAAAGAAAAAAAAAGAGAAAGGTGTAAATATTCTCAAAAAGAATGAAACGCCGAAAATACCACCAAAAAAAAACAAAAAAAACCCCACTTGTAACCGGTAAACTATAGGTCCTAATATGGAAATAGCAGCATGAGGAATGGACATTTCTGCAGTGGAAGTTTAATGAGTTCCTTTTTTTTTGCTTGAAATTCCTTTTTTTTTGCCAGCTCTGGGTTATTGGATATGTTAGTGTAAGAAGTACATGTCGGTACCGTATTGTACATGTCGGTACCGTATTGTACATGTCGGTATCTATGACAAGAAGCATTGACAGGCACAGGTACTGCATGATAATATTCCCTCAAGAAACACTATATAGTTCCTCGTTTTACAAGCATTGAAGAGGAGCCATTTAGTATATATCTGAAAGAAACATTTTTATATTGTACTGTAATTTAAAAAATACGGATTCTTCATATAATTTGTCATATATATCTTTGAGAGAGGGTGTTGTTGGCCATGTTGTCATCATTAACTTTAATAGTATTGGAAGTATAGCTCTGAGAGAAGATACATGTACACAGTATAGTCTGTTAAGAGTCAGAAGGACATCATTCCATGTAGGCCCTTATGGCTCTCTATCAAATTCTCTTTTTTTCATCTATGTATTGAGCTAGAAAGTATGCAAGGATTAATTAAATTTCAGCCATTTTCTTAAATGTGATACATGTAATTTGTTAGGCGAGATGCTGTTCATGTTGGTACTGGTTTAGATGTGCAAAAATTTCACAAAATGATGTAAATCTCAACTGACACAACATTAATTTTTTTTCCAATTCTCAAAGTTTCTTGCAAATAAAATGAACTTTTTTACTATTTGCAAATATTTATGTCTCATGAGTTTCTTGTTCACTCATTCGCTATTGAAATCCACCCTGTTCTGCACTATTTGGACCTTGTTTTTGTGTAGTTCATTCTGATTTTTTTAAAAGGTTTTGTCTTGTTTACTATTACTTTTGATAGATATTTGAAGGAACGGATGAATCAGAGTCTCGAAGAGAAAGCCACGCTGCAACAAACAATCAACAAATACAAGGTATGGTAGGAGTCCTTAAAGGGAACCAAAACCTTCATCCTAACTTACCTTTATTGTAAAGTTTAAACGATTTGAATAAGATTAGTGAAAAATTGAACAAAATCAGGCAAGGTATAAGGATGTTAAAGCTAAAGAAATAACTTGTCACCAGAGGGCGATATTTAATTTGATGACATAATTTGTGGACAACTCTCTATGCATTCTAATCATGGAATTTCATGTTTTTCCTTCTTTCTTGTGATTGAGATAATCTATTCCCCTGAAAACAAGATATAGAATGCAGAATGATATTCTACTTCACATTTTATGAAGTCGGATATTGAACACAAATGAATACGAAGAAAATGAAAGAATTGTTAAATTCCATGATCAGAAGGCATGGAGAGTTGTCCACAAATGATGTCATCAAATTAAATATCGCCCTCTGGTGACAAGTTATTTCCTTAGTTTTAACTTCCTTATACCTTGCCTGATTTTGTTCAATTTTTCACTAATCTTATTCAAATCGTTTAAACTTTACAATAAAGGTAAGTTAGGATAAAGGTTTTGGTTCCCTTTAATCACATGACAGTGAACAGAGCACACCATCCAAAATGATTCTATAACACATGCTTCCGTGGCAACAGACCGGTTTACTAACATATATTCAAATTGTATGCATACTTTTTAAACAAAGCTTGTTAATGACAACCTGAAAGCTTGCCCAAGGCTTGACCGACATTGCAACAAGTAATGTATGCAGACCGGATTCCAAGTATTGTAGTTCATGCACTAACAGCATGTTAATGGATAATTCATCACTAGGTCCCCAGGAAAGAAACATCCAGTCAATTTGAATGTGTTAGTAAATCGGTCAATTGCTCCTGGTCATTATCCTACTTCAAACAAAGTCCTAACTTCAACCCAATACACTACCTAACTCCAACCCTTATATTTATTTTGCTTGTAACTTATCTACTTTGAAATATAAAGTATGAAAAAAGGTATATTTTTAACTATGATGCATGCTATGGATGCTTGTAATTTGATACTAGTATTTCTTATATCAATACCCTAAGTGCTAACTTTCTATTTAAGTGTATTGGGGGTTTCCTTATATCAGGCCTTTATTCCTGATGTATGCTATTCTATTATTTTTCTTCTTCCTATTCTCCTTTTTCCTCTTCTTCTTTTCCTCTTCTTCTTCTTCTCCTTCTTCTTCTTCTTTTTCTTCCTCTATTTCTTTTTTCCCTCTTCTTATTGCTGTTAATTTTCTTTTTTTCTTCTTTTTTTTTCTTCTTCTCCTTCTTCTTCTTCTCCTTCTTCTTTTTCTTCGTCTTCCTCGTCATCTTCTTCTTTTTCTTCTTCTTTCTCTTTTTTCTTCTTTTTCTTTCTTCTTTTTCTTTCTTCTTCTTTTTCTTGTTATTGTTCTTCTTGTTCTTGTTCTTCTCCTTCTTCTTCATCTTCATATCAGCATATTCCATAATTATTGTTAGTATACAACTAATCATGCATTTGTTAATGATGTAGGATATTTGTTATTCTATACAGACTGCACTAGAGAGAAGGAGAGGAAAAGGGATAGGCAGACCGGGCAGTGGAACTGGCTCTGTTCTATCAACAAAAGATGGTATGTTCATATCACAGCAAAATGATAATACACAATTCTACTTCTTGCAATAGCTGTCATTAAAAGAGGAGTGATTTTTGCAATTATTCTTTTTTTAAATTTTTTTATTCAGCAATGCACATTAATCCCTGTGACAGAGGTGGATTGATTTCTTCTATTCTTCCTAATATGTGTATGCACATATATGTACATGTAATGTAAATTTATGTTCATGAATATTGTGTAATATATTGTTACTGAGTCCAGACCATGTAGGGGATCATGGCCCAGTATCAGGGGTTTATAGAGTACCGAAGCTGTGACGTCATAAAAATCTATTTTGGGAATTTCTCAATTTTTTCTTCATTTTCCGAAAGAGCACCAAAAATAATGTCCAAATGTCGAAAACCAATTGAATATGTTAAGTATTTGCCGAGATATGACCATCTGATTAAAAATATTGCCTATGGGAACTCAGTGTTATATTGCTCTGGCTCATAACATTAGGAGCCAGAGCAATATAACACTGAGTTCCCATAGGCAATCTTTTTATTCAGATGGTCATATCTCAGCCAATACTTAACATATTCAATTGGTTTTCGAGAATTTCGACATTTGGACATTATTTTTGGTGCTCTTTCGGAAAATGAAGAAAAAATTGAGAAATTCCAAAAATAGATTTTTGATGACGTCACACTTCACCACTCTATTAGAAATGATGTGGTCTAGTTGTTACATCCCAGACTATGGATCAAGTGGTTCATGGTTCAAGTCCCAGCAGTGGCACTTACAATGTTTGTCCTTTGGAAAGAAATTAATAATGTTCAGGTACATTTTCCTCTCTCAACCCAGGTGCAATAAATGGCTACCTGCAGCCAGTGGCATGAATTGATTTGTTTAAAACTTTGATTAATTTCACATCTTAGGGCAGCCTGGCTGAACCTAGGGTAATACATAATAGTAGGACTTTGTATGTTATATGACATGTGCTCCTGCGACATTTCCTCTACTGTCAACATCCTACTCTAACTGAATTTCTAACTTCAACCTTGGACCAAACACACTATACCTTAATTACCTATCCTAACCCTAACTCTAAACCATCAGGAAACACATTTGCAATGATAACCTTTTACCAGTTTTTTTTTTACATAATGAAGACCAGAGCAATTGTTGCTGGAGCAAATATTGGAGCACCACTGTGTTGGTGTACATGTAAACAGCATCTCTGCGATGAATACGTGCTCAAAATATATCATGACATATGTAGCAAAAATTTAATATACCGTTATATTGTCTGTTTAGAGCCAGAAGGGCATTAACTCTGAGTTGAAGTATATGACTTCACTCCCTTCTGGTTCCAACCGAACCAGACCAATTGTAATTTCCTTGTTGTGAACAGCATCTCTGTGTTGAATATGTGCTCAAAATAAATCATGACTAATGTAACAAAAACCTTAAATTACCGTATATGTTTTCTGTTTGGAGCCAGAAGGGCATTATCTCCGAGTTGAAGTATATGACTTAACCCCCTTCTGGTTCCAACCAAACCAGACCAGTTGTAATTTCCTTGTTGTGAACAGCATATCTGTGTTGAATATGTGCTCAAAATAAATCATGACAAATGTAACAAAAACCTTAAATTATATGTTTTCTGTTTGGAGCCAGAAGGGCATTAACTCTGCCTTCAAAGTATATGACCTGACCCCCTTCTGGCTCCAAACAGACAAACTATTATTTCCTTTTATTCTTTTTAAAAATATTTCTTTCGCACTCTCTTTATTTCAGTGGAGAATCTTCTTGCTCAAGGAAAGTCCGGTGGCATCTCAGCGTCACCGTCATCCGTAGGTGACCTCCAGGCTCTGGCCACATCCCTCCTGGAAACCGTTCATGATAAGAACATGGCTTTGTCTCATCAAAAGAATACCAACAAGTAAGCAAATCACTGATTTTATTTGGATGATGGGGTGGTGGGGAAGGAGAGAGGGGAGGGGTCAAAACGTACCTTCACCATCATCTGCAGGTTGGATAATGGGATGGTGGGGAAGGGGGGGGGGGGGGAAGGGGTCGAAATATAGCATCACCATCATCTGTAGGTGATCTCCAGGCTCTAGCTACCTCTCTTGGAAACCGTTCATGTTAAGAACTTGGCTTTGTCCCGTCAGAAGAATACCAACAAGTAAGCTAATCTGTGATTTAGGTTTTTGGAGGGGGAGTGGATGGGGTCTATTTGGATGGCAGCCAAAGTTTATTAGTTCTTTCTATTTGATTATATATTCAATATTATAGCATTATGCTATTTTTCCTGGCTGCTTATCTATAATGTGAAGGTCAAGAAGTATATTCCCACGAACCAACCTATTAATATCACACAGGTTTTAGATAAGAAAAAGCACAATCAACTGACTCAGGCTTGACTTGTATTTGTTTTTTAAGTGATTTTCAGTCATGTGCAAACAGAAGAAGTGGTTAGTGAACAAAAATGAGTCCAAAGTGGTATGGATAACATATGATTCAATCTCTGAATGAAAATTTTTAACTTGAAGGTGAAATTTTTAAACAGAATAAAAGCACATTTGTGTTACCACTCAAGAGCATGCCGGTATGCTATGAGCATAGTAGAGTCATAGTAGTCACGATACTGGGGGGTGTTTCACAAACATCCTAAGTTGAACTTATCTCTAAGTTGGACTTAACAGTTATGGAAAGCTGTTAGGATCTATGAAAATATTTTGTAAAATTTATTTTAAAAGACATAAAATGTTGATTCAAATCATTGATATTTTCTATTATCAAGGAGATTTCATGTTCTTGATGTGGAATTTATAAAAAGTCTAAAATACTTGAATTTTTGATTTTGAATATATTTTATTTTAAGGCTACAAATAGCCCTCCATAATTTTTAAGTCCGACTTAGAGTTAAGTTCGACTTAGGATCTTTGTGAAACACCCCCCTGGTATGTGTGACACAGTGGATATATGCAAACAGATAACAAAGGCATCACCATGTGCTCTGAGAAGTTGAAAAAAGTATGCTATCATATTTACATGCAGTCAGAGCTATATAGTGGCCATCTGTCAATAATAGACCGGTTTACTAACATATTCACATTTTTCTGCATACTTTTTAAACGAACGTTGTTCTTGACAACTTGAAAGCTTGCAGAGGCTTGCCAGACATAGCAATAAGTACTGAATGCAGACTGGATTCCAAGTATTGTAGTTCATTCATTAATAACGTGTTAATGGAATAACTCTTCACTAGGACCCCAGGAAAGGAATATCCATAAATTTGAATATGTTAGTAAACTGGTCTATTGCCACCTGTCTGTAGAGATCACCTATATTGTAGAACCTGTCTAGAAAGACCACTTGTGACATTTTTTCTGTTTCCCTTATATTAGGTAGCCTTTAATGCATTGTTTAACAATGTTAAATCTGGGATGCATGGCCCTAGGTGTTATCAGTGTCTGTGATATGGGGTAATATTGAAGCCCTAAAAAATTGCGCTTCATAATATCATAAAGGTGCCTCTAAAAAGTAAAATCCTTAGAGTGACCGGTTTTACCATACTCATTTTCCCCAATAGACTGTAGTGTTATAAAAACCGTTTGGAAAAAGTTTTTTGAAATTTCGAATTCCAATCATAAATATCTTGATAAACAGACAGGCGATCGGCTTGTAAACGTCATGGGATTCCTGACTGACCGAAAGGTTTATAATTATGATTGCGGCATGAGCTAAATCCAGGATTTTGTTTAGAATCTGAGCCAAAGTTACCCAATCCCTTTAATAATAGACAGGTTTATCCTGACTTATGATAAACTAGACCATTGATCCTTAAATTACAACCAAGAATCACCATTCTCAAGTTTGGACCTTTGTCAAGATCAGTGTTTGCTTGGAAATATGTGATACTACTGTTAAAAGGGATAGAGACAATAATACGGTGTGAGATAGATTACATGTGAGACAAATCACTATCAATTTGAACATACTGTAGTATTGGTATCGTGTATAAAGTTAAAACAAACATGTATACGTGTGTTGGGGCGTGTTTCTATGAACCCAGTAATTGAACCTTGAAACTTTATCCCACATGTGGCGTCTAGTTTGCTCATGTTCATTTGGGGACATCACTCTGTCAATAGAAAGAATACATTCCTCACGTATTTTAGACTATCCGTAGGTTTATTTTTCAAAGGTATCGTGAAATGAACATCTTGTGTAAATAAAAATTTGTTAAACACCTGGTCCGTATTATTTATGAGACATTTATTTAGACCTTGCGCGCCAGTCTGGCGTATTTCCCACCGGAAAGCTGTTATCAGTACTACCACTTTGTCAATTGACAGAGAATATGCCTCACCTATTACCGGTACACATTATGAAGAGGGTGATTATAGAATGGTACTTGTATGATAATACATGTATGAATTCTGGTATTTCATTCTTGTATTTGAAAGCGACTGTGGTCGTTTCTTTTCTTTGTCTTTTTAAGTGTAGTCATTGTATTTTTGTAATTGCCCTACATATTTTGTGAAAGACACACAGGTTGCATGAACCATTAATACACCTATGGTAATATTGTTAATAATAATGATAATAATAATATGTCTTGTATAGCCCATATCACACTACGTCTCTATGAACTTGCAAAGGACTTTTGATATTATTACCCCGTCTTATTAGCAAGTTCCTCAAGTAATACATTAAAGTGCCAAGAGTATTCTCTCTTTGTCTTTCTGTAGGGCATTGATTTAGTCTTGCTTCTATAGGTATACAAATCATAGTCAAGCAGTTTGACTTAATGATAATAATAATATGCCAAACTTATAAAGCGCATATCACAAATATGTCCCTATGCGCTGTAATATAGAGAAGGAAAGAAAAGAATGTATAGAGTGAGACCCTCTCAGCATAGAGTCATTTAAAAGGTAAGGTCTCGGGTTCAAACGCTGGAATGCCTCTGAGATACATGTACAAGGCATTTGATATTCATGATTTCTTGTCCGTCTGTACCCAGGTTTATAAATGGTTTCCAAGTAGGATGCGAAAGTCATTGACATGCAAAATGGCACGTGCTTGCCTGTGGAAGGCAACTTACTAGACTGCTTCTGAAGAGTAAGAGTATTGGAGCTTGTGTTAGAAATAGCAATGAAATCCAATTATTGTGGTAGAATTGATGACATATGTACATGTACAGTTAACAGCTAAATTATTCATACCCCTTGTAAATTTGATGTTTTTTTCTGTTTTTTGTAACTCAAGAATGAAAGGTAGACTGGTTGAAATAGGGCCTTTGTTGAATACTTTTATATGTAAGCTTTATTATATCACATTCTCGAGAAACATAAGTTAATTTTTCACATACCGGTACTTCAATAATTTAGTTGTTAACTGTATGTGCAGCACTGCAAAAGAAGCACTGAAAATAAACACTCCAAATGTTGTATTGATAATTCCAGGATACTTGGTAAGAGGGTTGCTGAGCTGGAGAAGAAGCTGAAGACCCTGGAGGTAGCTGGTCTCTGGACGCTACCAGTAGGATCAGGATCTGGAGGTGAGTTGCTCGTTCATTTAAAGATGTATGCTGACTTTAGGGGACTTAAAGATTTGATTAATGATCTAATGAATTTATGAGTGGAATGATAGTGATATCTTCATCGTCATCATTATCATCATTATCATCAACATTATCATCATCATCATGTAAACACCATTTTCATCATCATTACCTTTACCATCATCATCATTATCTTCACCATCATCATCATCATTGTCATTATTTATTATCTGCATTATCCTCTTTATCATTATCATACATCATCTTCGCCCTCATCACCACCACCGTCATTATCATCATCATTATCAATATCATTATTATCATCATCATCATCATCATCATCCCCATAATGCACCATTATCGTCACCACCATCATTGTCATCATCATTATCAATATCATTATTATCATCATCATCATCATCATCATCCCCGTAATGCACCATCATTGTCACCACCATCATTGTCATTGTCATCATCATTACAATGATCATCATCATCATCTGTATTATTTTTTTTTAAAGTTTCAGTAAGCACAAAATGCACCTTTCATCCTTGCATAAGTATGATGAAAGGGCTCTCTAATGTAGATACTGCATCTCATAATATACCACTTCCCCCTTTAACCAATACTGCCATGTACAATTAACAGAACACCATTTAATACCGTATGTATCAATGCCTTTAAAGATTCTTGCACGAATGTGTGCATGTAGTAAATTTGATGTTAGTCAGAGTGTACTTGAGATCATGGTTTTTTTTAGATTTTTAAACTTTGTCTCAACAAAGTCAGGTTAACGTGAGAGTCTGTCAACTTATAAGTTCCAGTGATGATAGAAAATGAATTCTCACAGATTCCAACAAAACTCACACTGAATGTTCAAGATTACAAATTAAATGACATGTGCCTAACGATTTTGGTAGAAAATGTATAGTGGCTGAGTAATGAGCATAGAAAGATACGGATATCAAGGTAAATAGGCCTGACAGCATGTGCTCAACACAGGTCACTATGTGCAAATGAGAGTTGTGGTTTTTAATGAAGATGATTTCCAGCAAGTTTTTGTGAGGTTGTTTTTAATTTATTTTACTGGTTCAAACAATCAATCTACTGCAGGATAAACAATCCAGAATGAATTATAGCCATGTTCTCTCGGCATATGATGCCCATACCAGAGCTCAAGATTAGCTTTAAGGACCATGCAGATGCGCACATGGTTTTGAGACTCAAGAGTTAATTGAAAGTTTTAAACCATGAGCAATCTTATGGATATCAGAAAAAATATGCGAAACGGGTGTCTTCATTCAAAGCTATGTTCCTTACAGATGCGATTAAATATATGTTTTTCCCAGGACTGCTTACTTGGTATGTAGTTTAAAATGTTGATAACTTATTTCCATCCCATACGAACCTGTATCATTGTTAATGGGTCGTGGTTTTACAGATGCGATTAAATATATGTTTTTACCAGGACTGCTTACTTGGTATGTTGTTTAAAATGTTGATAACTTATTTCCATCCCATACGAACCTGTATCATTGTTAATGGGTCGTGGTTTTAAAACGTTGAAGTTTTGCAAACTTAAAGTTTACAAACTACTGTGGTCGTCCTATATGAACATAGCTAATGTTATTGCACAGTGCCTTATCTGAACAAAGGGCATGTGTATGAATACATTCCTACTCTTCAAACTCCAATTAATAACCGATAAGTGTGCAAATTGAGATGATTATGAGGCTGATAAGCCGTGCATATAACTACATATTGACCTATAGCTACTTCAGAGTTGAACAACCTTGTTTTCATTTGTTGCAGAATTTAATAATCGTACTGTTTAATGTATCTGAATGTTCAACAGAAACCAATATTCCTCTTGAACAAATGTCAGAATCTGAAGATAAATTTATTAAACTAAAGTACTGTTTAACATCAACAGTTCAAAGTCTTCTAATAAAAATAGTTATTGAATATTATGAGTAATAATGATAATAATAACCTAGGCTTCTATAGCGCATTTCATCTTCAGAGAAAATATCAATGCGCTTTAATTATGACAATAGTGTAATTGATTTGGAAAAAGAAAAAAAAAGAAATTCAAATAGATTCCATTCGCAAGACTATTTTCATTAATTTTTAAATAAATGTTATGTATGTAATATATTCTATCAGTGCTCCAGGATAGATCAACACAAAATTTTCATTTTCACATAAATGAATAGTATACATATATATATATATATATATATATATATATATAATATATAAGTAGAATATGTACATACATGTACATGTACCTGCATTCATTTTATAGATAATACCTTGAAATCTGTCATTTTAATATATTATTTATGAAGGTTTTCCCTGTAATGCTATCTGGAAGATAATGCTTCGTCATAAATAAAAAATGACTGATACAAAATGATAATAGCCGCAAAATGTCCTTCAGTTGTCTAGGGCTGTAAAACAATACAGGTAGATTAATGCACTGTATTTTAGTAGCTGTTCAATTGGGGTGGTACAAGGGGAAGCATTACAGTATTAAACAGACATGATGATTTTAAAAGGCAGCATGCACCCTGCAGCAGACTCTGTCCGTATAGCTGAAAATGTAGCTGTATTGAGAGTTATTTAAATGTAAAAGAAGTAACATCAAGGTTTATTTCATATTCTCTTATAAACAAAATATGTTGAATGATGGTGGGGGTGTTTCCGGACACTTAACAATAATTAAGCCATCACTTTTGCCTTAGCATTTAATGAAAAGTATGCATCAAATAGCACTAATCATTGTAAATATTTGTCTTTTATAATCTTGTCGACCATAAGTCTTAATAGATTTATAAAACACTGCATGTAAACTTCTTCAAATCACTGATTTAAATCAACTGTCCAGACACACAACGTTTGGGTATACAAAACAATTGAGCAGCTGTGTAAGTACAACAAAGCTTATAACGAATCCTGTAAAGCCAACCACTTTTGCATGCATGAAGCATTCCCCAATTTTGTGATTGGTTCAGATTAATGACAGTGCTGTCATCTGACTTTCTGCGATACATTTAACTTATAACTGACACAACTCTGAATTCTTGAAATTTACACAAATTTCTTTATGCAAAACAAATATTTAAATACCAAACTGACTGCTTCCAAGAAAATTAATTTTGTAGATCATATAATGGGTAATGTGTATTCGAAATCTTTGATTTATTTTGACAGCTCGAAATGCAGTGTATCTGGCCAAAGAGAAGCAGAATATGGCATCCGGTCTGAAGACACTTCTTCCACACCAAGTTTCAAGCAGTAGCGATGACAGCCCAAGAAGTCTTGATGGCACTTCCAGTCAAGGTTCCTCCACCCAATCAACCCCACACAGCACGCCCTCTCATGACATCAGTCGTAAGAGCTTACAAGAAAGGACACAGAAGACAGCTTGATCTGCCTGGAGGAGCAAGATGGAAAGGCTGAAGCAGCGGAAACACGGTCAAGGTCGCAAAGCTCACCATCCAAGAGTGAGTTCACTGGGAAGGACAGAGATGGGAGTTTGATTGCATTGGAAGGTCAGGAGACAGTGGTGAAGGTCAGATCAATTTCACAGGACTCTGTATCCCACCGCTGCCACCAAAAAAAGTTGGTTAGGACAGACACACAGAACAGCCTTATCTCCTTGGAAGACAACAATGAAGACTGCCAGTGTGTGGAAGGAGAGAAAACCTTCAGTGAAAACTTGCAGCTTCCTCAAGGAATGGAAGGAATGCCTGGGGAAGATGATGATGGGTCAGTGATATCTGGCGAAATTAATGACAGGGACACTTCAGGTGGAGGAGACGCCCATGGTAATGTAAACGCTGCAACTGAGAGGGAGCTGCTGAAGAACATCTTTGAAATTGAGCGAGGACAAGCAGATGGAAAAGATGGCAAGCTGGACAGTGCAGTGTGTGATGAAAATAATCAGGAAGAGGAGGATGATCCTGATGCAGCATTAGAACCTGAGGATATTGAGGCAGATTTGCAAGAGGAAGGAGACAAGCTCATATCCTCTTGGATGGAACCGGAAGGTGATCCTTCTGCCAATGCTACCATCAGTACCACCTCGCTTGAGAACCTCTTTGACAGTGTGGCTGATAAGCTCTCGCTGAAGAACATGGAGAAGAGACAACCCGAAGGAAAGGAATCCACCCATCAATCGTCACCTCTGCTCAAAAGAGACAAACAAGCCAGTCTAGTGGTTGTAGACAATACTCCTCAATGTGTTTGAATTAGCATTAATTCATGCTTCCATTAAGTCTGCACTCATTCGTGCACAGTGTTTGAATTGTTCATCAAGTTGGTTTAGAATTTTAATAGTCTGTATTCAGGAGGATATGATTTCATTATAATTACACAAGATGTATAATTATATAAAGAAGGCCAACCACCAATTTTTCTCTGTATGTTTTGTGTTCCATGTCGGTATCTGGAATAACTGGAACTTATATACAAGCTAATTTTGTATGAACTGTAATATAAAATATTTGTTTGCCTTTATGCAGTGCTTTGTTAATTAATAGAATCCCCTTTATTGTTTGGTGGTTTATTCTATTGTTATACAAATTGTTTGTCTTTTAAATTGGAAAATTTTCAAGTTAAAAACCAAAGCTTTATTCCAAGACAACCACAATGCATGAGAACATAATTATTTTTTTCCAATTGATTTATACAGAAGTTCATAATTATTCAAGCTTATAAGATAAAGGTATTCATAATGTCAAAAGATATATATTTAATAAAAGAACAAACAATTTTTGTTCAGTCTAATATTGTTCCATTTCATGAGCAAATTTAACCGTGTGCAATGTGCACCATACTGAAACTATGTATTGAAAGCATTGAATTGGAAGTATATTTACCACCGAGCATGATTTTCTAGCATTTGTATTCCAGTTTCAATTCTGAACAATGCCTCTCGCAATTCCTATAATATGCGTCAGCATAATCATTGTTTTTTTGTGCAATAGGATTTATTTAGCTTCAACTGAAATGTTAAATTCTGCATTCCATGAGTTCCAGTACTTTATAATCTTACTAAGTATATTTTACATATTTTCAATGATATTCTTTAGTGAAGAGTATCACCCTGTGCGGAACGTCTGAATACCCTTGTCACAAATAATCCTTGAGAATAAATAAAACATTGTATGGAATAATGAAAGTTTATATAACACATATAATATTTGGATAGAGAGTGCTAAGGCATGCCTAATATAATTACAGTTTGTTTTTATTCATAAGGTTTGTTATTGCAAAATGGCAGTTATCAGGAGGATCATTATTTTCACGCATCGTCATAAACTATCCTTTGAGAATAAATGAATCATTGTATGGAATAATGAGAGTTTATATAACACATAGAATATTTGGATAGAGAGTGCTAAGGCATTCCTAATATAACTACAGTTTGTTCTTTTTTCATAAGGTCTGTTATTGCAAAATGGCAGTTATCAGGAGGTTCATAGTTTTCAGGGCTCGTCACAAACAATCCTTGAAAACGCATAAAACATTGTATAGAATAACAGAAGTTCAAATAACACATATTAATAACAAATTGTTGAGTGTAAGGGATACCTTTTCAGCCAATATGATACTTGCAAACAAATAACCTATTTTATATACAAGCATTAAACTGGTGATAGATTGTAAAGTGATGCTATTTAAACCTATAATTAAGTTGTATTTATGAGAAGGTACCTTTTCAGTTCTTTTTCAGTTTGAAAACAGGAAGAGAATTTCTTTTTAATAAACATATTTTGATAGAAATATGAAAGCATGGTTTAGCAATAAGATGTTAAATATGATGATGAAAAATCCAATTAATGTTCCTTCTCACAACATATAGGGAGTGTATTGAAATTATAATATTATGAAAGATTATTTTCATGAATTCACAAGTTGGTATATTCCATAAATAAGAAAACTGAAGAGCCTTCGTTGTATTGTATGTGACTGCCACATGTACATGTATTTCCTTTTACCAATAGTTATACATATTTATGAAATCTTTCAAGAATGAGGAAATATTTGAAAATATTGTTCAGTTTCATCTTTCATATCAGACTTTTGTTGATTGGACAAGTTATAGCTATAGTTATAGATATGGATTGAATCTTTCAAGAATGAGGAAATATTTGAAAAATATTAGTATTTACTATTCAGTTTCAACTTTCATATCAGACTCTTGTTTATTGGACTGCAAGTGACTTCCATAGTCCTAAATATACCATCTAGTATGAATACATGGAGATATAGTCAACAACTAAGTTATTCATACCCTTACCAAGTTTTGTAATTTTTTAAGTATGTGAAAAATTGATTTATCCCGATTTATGTTTCTTGAGAATGTGACATATTGAAGCTGACATCTAAACGTATTCAACTAGTCAACCCCCCTCCCCCAAAAAAAATTTACAAGGGAGTATGAATGATTCAGTTGGAAACTTTGTATACGTATGTCTGGGCAAGACAAAGGTATTTTGTCCAATGCATTACTGCCACATCAAAGTTTTCAGTATTCCCAATGATTCTGTGAGGTTGGCAGACCTATTAAAGCTTTGATCAGACCAAATAACAAGGAAAATGGTATTCATCTTTCCCCATTCTTGGTAATGGATCGGACAGCGAGTGACAAAATACTTTTGGTTTGCCTATTTATGGAAAATTATATATATAGAAGAATAACATATTGTTCATTTGGTACTATATGGTGTATATTGGCATTATTTTACAGTACTGAAATATAATATTGGTGATGGTATCTTAGAGGTTAACATATTAATGGAAAAACCAAACAAATTATTCTTATTATTGTAATCCAAATGCATTATTCTTCTAAATGATAGAAATTTTATTGTAAGTATCTGTTCTTTATTGAACTTGACAAGGCAGATACTTTTTGCTCTTTTTTATTGTTTGTACATGTAGATATTGTTTGTTTGGTGCCAGAGGGGTATCAACCCATTATTTTTATGCAGCGTTAATGCCCTTCTGGCTCCAAACTATTTAAATAGTAGTCTTAGAATAATACACCTCTCATGAAAAGCACTCAGAAGATGCCATTTATGTGTTTTACTACCAGATCGTTTCATTTATTTGTGCAATATCTGTTCAAAGTTTATTTTACCAATACTGCCTGTATTATATGTGTAAATTGCACCTTCTAGTTTGTTTGTTTTTGTTTTGTTTGTTTTTTCATTTGAGAAATACAGTACATTGGCTGTCTAGATAATGGTTTTATTCATAGTTTAAAACTGTTCAGAGTTGTATATTATTGAAGGGAATATTATTCATTTTATTTCCTTGCATTTTGCTGCTTTGCACAACATATAGGACTCATTTCTGGAATGGGGTATTGGACTTGATATATTATAGATTTGTATGAATTTTCTTTATTTTTAGTATAGTGAAATATTCATTTTATTGCAAAAAGACAATGTATATTGGTTTTATTGTAAATCATTTTAAATTTCATCTTCAGTAAGCAATAATGATTTTAATGAATACAGCTTCTGATCAATCTTTTCTATAAAAAAGTATGATTTATGAAATGATATAGAATACTCATTCTCACTTCAGCATACTGTATAAATTGCATTTCATTTATTTTTCTTACAGGGACATTGTGATATATTTCTTGTTGCAATTACAATGTGTTTAATGATTCATTGTAAAGCTTTGAGGTTATAAATGTGTTTTGGGTTTATGTGCTAAAAATGTCTTTATAAAGAGAACAAACTATTGAAGGACCCTTTTGTAATATCCAGTAATATGACTGGCATTTGTTTTAAAAGCAGAACTACCAACAGAATTCTTGTGCATTTAGACATGTAGAAGGTCACATCCTTTAATTTTTGCCATTTGTCCATTATTTATGATACTGGAAAGGTTTGTTGTTAAAGCATGTTGAACACGAGCCTACTCAGCCCCCTTCCACAATTCTAAGCCATTTTTGAAATAGCATAAATATGGATAAGCTCTGTCTGCTATATTCAATAATGCAGTTCTGAATTTCTGATACATGTTTATAAACTTTTTCATGATGTAACTCATGTATGATGTAACTCATATTTCAGATTCCGTTGAAATAAAGTATTCAAGATTTGTAGGCGAGTCAGAAAATAAAAGGGTTGATGTATTCCGGCTGGAGCAGTTGCCCTCCCCCGTTCTGCTTTGAATTAATCAGAGAAGTAGAATTCCAGCCAGTATACCTAATTGATAAATGACTCTGAGAACTTAGTGAGAAGGATATGGGAGATGTAAGTTATGCTGACTTCAGCTCTCTATCGAGATAGATCCATCTTTCTCAACCATATGGAGAAACGTACCAGCAAACCCAAAAAATAAAATATCCAGTTTACCTCGACTGGGTATTACCTCGATTATATCCATTTGGAAGTCTAATTAGAGCAAGTTGATTATGTTTTCTTTAAAACGTTATATCTATGTATATCTTTGCTCAGTAATTCCAGATTATCGTATTTTAACTGCCAATACGATGAACGAATTTGTTTACCAATCCAATATAATTTACATAGTATTTTATTCAATACTGCCATTTCCATGCAGTTAGAAAGCACTTTAATTATATTTCCCTGTTTTCCATTATTCATGCCCATGCCTTGTAGCGACATATTAGGATTATAATTTCACTGTGTGTATGACAATTACAGTTGACTATGAATGTAATGGAACAGAATATGTTCATTTGATGGAGTTTGTAAGCCTGCAGCTCTTTCTGAAAAGGGCATATGATATATCAAGTCATCATTCACATTTGACAATATATCATTTCCTAACCTTTGTTGTAAGTTTATTGAATTTGTATCTTTTCCTGATATGCAAAGGCATTATCTTGTCAAGAAAATTACATTTTGGATGAAAATTATGACAACCATAAACTATGATTGGCATCAAGTAATCAGTTATGCCATAATTTATGCCATAGAATGTACAAAAATAGAAAAAAACATTTGGCATTTTGTTGATCTATTTGGTTATGAGGTATTGCTTTGATTTATCACATGTATATGTATAATTCTTTTCGAACTGGCATGACATTTATGAGCATGTTAAATCCTTAGGAGGAGATCAAATTTGTGCAAATAAAATGATTTGGTGCCTGATTATAGCATGTTGGAGATCATAATTTAAGAATTAGTTAATTTGACAAACTCTGTTGCTGATTTGTAGGAAATGTTCTCACCAAAACTGAATGATATATTACTTTAAGTGCTCTTCCATAAATCGGTAACCATCATTTATGATTGTTTTAATTGTATGTATTACAATTTTCAAAATGTCATCGGTTTACTCTAATTACTTTGATCTTTTGCTGGAGAAGATATAAAAGAAAGTAGTATAGATATAATTCTATCTAAATAGTTTCCATATTACTAATGCTATTTGGTTTCAAGTGTTTCACCTTGACCGTGTTGTTTATCTTACGCTCTTACTTTTCGTGTGCAATAGTTTTAGTTTTTTTGTCTGTCTTTCAAAGTCTAATTTCTCCTCACTTCAATTCATCCATAGCTGTGCAAACACACTCAACATACTCGGTAGTCCTATACAAGTTATATGAGAAAGTTATACTCACTGTTGGAATAAAATTATACAGTATTTGCTGATAACAGTAACACTTGGTAATCTTGGTGTTGTTTAATTGTGTATTTGCCACATAACTTTCTTCAAAATGATTTTTGTCAGGGGCACTTTTTATGTTTTCATCCATTTTCAACTGAAGTTAAAGTTTACCTTCTTTAATTGGTCACTGTGCCTAAAAATACATGTACAAAAAAACAACCTTGAAATGAATGTGCTACTATACAACTGGGCCAAGTGTTGGTAAGAGGGACAGTGTTGGAGACAACTGTGATTGTTGACTGAGAGAGAAAGAGAGGGGGAGGGAGATTGGAGAGAGAGAGAGAGAGAGAGAGAGAGAGAGAGAGAGAGAGAGAGAGAGAGAGAGAGGGGGAGAGAGAGGGGGAGAGTGAGAGATAGAGGGGATAGAGATGCAGTTCCTGTCTTATTTCATTAGGTTTTAACACCCCTCCCCGCTTGGGGCTTCCAAAGGCGCCCTTTGACAATATCATTTGCCTCTAACAAAATAGTCTGGGACCTCTGTCCACCAAGACCTATAACCTGTATCTTTTTAGAAAATAATAATTTATATTTCCTTCTTTAAAAAGAGGTGTTATTTAATTGCCAGACCTAAATGCAAAATTAATTTTATATAATAATTATTTCATAGAGTCCGTTTGGCAGGAAGCAGAAAAGCTAGTTTCGATTCTTTTTTTAAATGTATATTTTATTCAGTTTACTTGTAATTAAGTTTCACTTGATTTTTGCTTCTCCATTGTTTTCCTTTTTCTGCCTGTATAATAGGTTGGGTTGATTCACGTACGTCATGTCACAGAGGGGGGTCCAAGGGGTGGGAGGCACACACAGAACACCCCAACGAAATCCTCATGAGCTTCATCCATATCTTTGTTGATGATGATGTTGGTTGTTGTTGTCGTTGATGTCGTTGTTGTTGTTGTTATGTCCTTAGCACCCCCTCCTGATCCACGAATCAAATAGATATGCCACTTTGTCATTTAAATTGTCTAATGATACATTGAAAGTCAGGATCGGTCATTCACAACATCCTGGAAATAATTACCACCCTCACAAGTTTTCTTTTGTTTTTGTTTAAAGATTATCTGAAGTGTATCTGAAGAAAAAGGATCAATATATCTTGATTAAGCATTGCGATGATAAGCAATAAAAATGATCTCATTTTGTCGAGTGTTCTTTCTTTTTAGAATAATCATCTGTCAGTCCGTTACATGTTTTAAAACAGGAAATGAGAAATAGGCCTCTTAGAAGTTAGAACACATGTCTATATTTTGCTTTAGATAAGGCCTGAAATAGCGTGCCAGATAATAAACATAAAGAAGAGAAAATACTAGATTATGATTCAATATCATGTTGTTATTGTCTGCTTTTCATGACAGTGAACTGACAGATGTTGTTTGCCATCGCAGTTTCCTTGTTATTTCAATGACACATCGCAGTCACATAAGCCTTTTCTAGTTCTTTTCTCTACGATGGAGATACATCTTGCCAAGATAAATCAAACCCTGGATGCACATTGAATTGGTTTTGTTTTACATGCTTGAGCTAAAATATAAATATGCATAGTTTGTATACAACTCAAGGCAATATGGGTGATATTCTTGCGATTTCTTTTCTCCTCACTCTCTATAACCTCGCCATCAGGTTTGCTTGTATAAGAGTTTTCATATACATTCTGAGAAAGAAATTGCCGAGAGACGTGTTCGAGATATGATATACATTTAAATTATAAAGTATGTTTCAAGATTTCAAGATTTATTCATTTTTTTTTTTCAAGTTGAGGTGTTTTTTTTTTGGGGGATGGTCGATGGTCGTGACTGCTTCGAATTGTGCACAAAATCAACTATAGAGGGCCAATGTCACATTACAGAGGCCCAGTTTCGTTCGGTGGGATGCCGCTATTTTCGTTGTATATAGTGTGTTTAATCGTGAAAAGTGTTGGTGACACCAATAAAACAAAACAAAACAAAACAAAACAAAGACAAAATACGAAACAAGACATTAAAATAGCACTCTCATATAAATGAATTACATATATTTTGTAGAAGACTATGCACAATACTTTTCCCTTTCTCTCATTTCATTAAACTTTGCTTACCGCAACTGCCAAAGATTTCAAACTTATTTGCTTAGAATTTCGGACTTTGGGAGTTAAAGAAAAATTCGATTGTCTCCGAGCATTTTCTCATTTTGAAAATAAAAGAATCTCAAATCGAAAGCTATGATGGTGCTAACCAAAATGGATGGTGATAATGATAAAGATAAGCATGAAAAAGAAACACCCCGTTTATAGGGGAGATTTGTTTGTTGATCACCCGCAAAAAAATGGCTCTGCCCCCACATCTATCTTTTTACACTGAAAGACGACGGTCTAGCAAACCTTTCATGAAAATGGGGTGAGGGGGAGGGGGGAGGGGGGGTTGAGGCTCATGGCCCAGTCTTTCTTTCGTTTTTCCTTCAATTCAAATCAAAGAAGAATTGATTTTCTTCCATTTCTTTTTCCATATAAAAAAGTAATTAATTTATACATATATAATGACATAATTAATTTAACACAGCAACAGTTTAAATACAGGGAAGACGGTGTTCTTCCTAAAAGCATATATGCTTTTGTTGGATTTAAAGGGATCCGGTAACTTTGTCTCAGATTCTGAAACAAAATCCTGGATTTAGCTCATGCTGCAATGATAATTATAAACCTTTAGGTCAGTCAGGAACCCCATGACTTTTACAAGCCGATCGCCTGTCTGATTATCAAGATATTTATGATTGGAATCGAAACCAAATTTTGCGTTTTCCTAACGGTTTTCACAACACTACAGTCTATTGGGGAAAACGAGTATGGTAAAACCGGTCCCTCAAAGATTTTTACTTTTTTGAGGCACTTCTTGATCATTTTGAAGCGCGATTTTTTTTTAGGGCTTCAATATTACACCATATCACAGACACTGATAACACGTAGGGCCGTGCATCTCATGCCGTTAAGAACAAAAAGAAGAATAGAGGAAGAAAGGAAAATAATAGAGAGGGAACAAAAGTAAATAGGTTGAAAACGTACTGCAACAAAATACATGATAGCTAGCGTATAATTAGTTATAATTAGTTATTTTTTAAAAATTAAGAAAATTTCTTGAGAAAAGAGTGCCCTTTCCAGTGAGTCAAATACATCTCTTGCGACCTTCAATTGCCTCTTCTTCATCCGATATACCCATATTCTCTCCCCCCCCCCCCATTTTCCTTTAATTAATAATTAGGTTTTAGCTGTAATGTTCAGCTACAGATATTGATTTTGAAATGAATAAGCGCCCATACAATATTATTTTCATTTATATAAAATGTAGTCCCCCGTCCCGAAGAAAGAGGGGGCGCGTGCCCTTCGCACCCTCTCTGGATCTATTTGTTTGTGTGTGATTTGTATGTAATTGATAATGTATCTCTTAATCGCAAGAAGAAGAACAAAATACCGGGCAAAACAAACTTACAGAATTAAACAAAAGTCAAAACAATTATGAACACCTATTTAAACATTTTATTATAGGACAAACATGCTATAAGTGAATACGTGCATCAGTGACTTTCAGCAAAAAAAAACCCATTCTCTTTATCTATCATTTTTTCTCCCTTTCATTTTCGTTCTCTTTTCGTTTTACTTGCTCGTCAAATAGCTGAACAGTTCAAACAGCTACGAGGGTACTAGCAGACGATAGTTCCAGGAGAGATAAAGGTAAATATAGAGGAGATGACATAAAATTTAAGTTTATGATTGTGTATCCATTTTATCAGTCTTTTAAAGAATTAAGTGTCCATTATTATACAGCTGGCAGCTGCCCCTATTGGCAATTATTTATACCCCTTACTTGAAAAACAAAATTGCCGAGGGTGGATCTGTTAAATAGTGTTTTTGTTTTGTTTTAATGAAGTTATTTTGAAAATGAGTCCTATTCAATTCAATACTGTATTATCCATGTTAATTTGCTTTTTTTTTTACATGCATGGTTCAAAATAAATACATATAATGGGTATGATGATGATATAATATAATGTTAACAAGTATAGAACAGGGGAAAATTGATATGGTAATAATACAATATAATGTTAACAGATACAAAACAGGAAAAAGAAAGAAGAAGAAATGCAGTATGTGGCACATGAGTTCACAACGATGCTGTCAATCATCTATTGAGATAATGTCAAGATGGGGGCACCCTCAGATTGAAAAAAAAAGGAAAGTGTCATGACTTTTCTCCCTTGTTTTTTTATCGGCAGTGAGTACCTAATATAACCCTGTTAAAACAGAACCATACTACTTGCTCCTGGAAGGAAGGCCTTCATGTTGGCTCATGTAATGCATGTGTATTTTTTGAAGATAAACGACTACAATTAAAAATAATAAATAGTGATAAATATATTTTGAAATAAAAAATGAAATTGAAATTCGAACAACTTTCTGAATAAATCCCTAGGGATATATCATATAGACTTGTTGGCCGTAAAGTTGGAATGCATTTTCTTACTCTCTTATCATGAAATGATCGTGACAGTATGGTTTATATATCCCGGTTAAATCTTCTCAGAATTTTATTGATCAGTCAAAAGAGTCATATAGAGATTAATCAATAAGGTTCTGAGAAGAAATAAACCGGGATATAAACTCTATCTATCTAGAATAAATCATCACAATCATTTCATAAAAAGAGGTAAGAACAAATTATTATAACTTTATGGGCAACAGTGTAAATTATAAGATTGATTAATCGTCTGAGAAAATAGTGCGCGAGCACTGGAAATGTTTCTCCAAGCGAGCACATATATACAAGATCAGAAAAATAAGGAAAACGTGAATTTTCTTCAAAATAAACGAAATGACAAATCTGTACACATTTTGAACCGAAATGCATCTTTAGTTCATTACACACCGCTGCGACCGCATCGTTATGAATGAAATTCTTTCTGCCAGATTCTCCGCTGTGATTGGTCTAACCTTTCTGACGTTTTTATTGATTAGATTCGGAGCGGTGCATCCATACAGAAGGGGGGTTTTGAAAATGCCTTTCATCTTGTGGAACTTTATGACGTTTCAGATGTTGTATAAAATAAATATAAGATTATTATTCCAACGTTATTAATATGTTTTTGAGTTGTTGTTTGTCTATATGCATATGTTTTTATGTTATTAACTTTGGGATAAAAGATTGGCAAATCAGTATAGAATTGGAATTGCCCAAGGATTGAATGCGACTAGAAGGTAACACAAATTTTGTGCTGTCGTGTGTGCACCTGTAATGTGTGAGAAATTCCCGATATCTTTCCATAGGGTGTTGGAGGGCGACATAGTCTCATGAATAGTTTATGCAGCCGCTATGTATTAAAAATGTTGACACAATGAGAAATATTGGCAAAAAACATTGAAGTTTTAATGGTATATGGGAAAGTATAAAAGTGTATGAGTAGGCCCATTGTTGGTATCACCTTGCTGCCCAAGCATGATATGATGGTTGCATGAATGAGAGATACAAATAATCAAATTAATTTGGGGCTAGCACGTGGAGTGCCATGTCATATATCTCTTGGGGTCACCCCGTTTTTTCGCAACTCAACTGTATCAACAAACATTTTTTTACGCCAGTCACTATTCAATCGTATCTAAATATTCAGGGCTAGTGGTGTAGCTAGGCTTATTCCAACGGGGAGGGCCTCTCTTAGCTCTCTATATAGGGGAAGTGCACTGGTGTTTGTTCATTCCCTCCCCCAACTTTTATTTCATTTGGAGGCAACTGGGGGCACCACAGGCCACCCCTTAGCTACGCCGCTGACCATTGCCCTTGAAAGAGGTACGGGTCTTATGAGGCTCTTGATTTTATCGCCCGAAATTACTTTAAATGTGTCTCTCAAGTAAAATATGTCATAACATTTAATATGCGACAAGACTATGAATTATACTATTTGACCTTATCCACCCTACTAAACGTAACATGCCATACTACGTATGCGTACGTACGTAAGTTGCGCTGATCGATAAGCAGCTGGTAGATCGCCAACCTGCATGGCCTGTGCATTGCTACGTTAACCGTGCAACTGCAGTGCAAGCCGCTCCAGCTCAACGTACTAATTCTGAATGCGCTATAAATATTTACCCTGGGTGATGAACACTGGTACGGTTGCTCTGGAAAATGTAACCGTGAGGAACAAATTGTGTTCCGAGCGTTGGTGAGTTGACTTTTTTAATTATTCAAGGATGTGTGAATAGGTATGTTATTCAACTCTCAGGTGATTAATTTTCAGGTACTGTTTTGTTGTAGATTTAGAGAAATTTGGCAATGAAACACAAGTAAAAAGCGATCCGGGTTGACGTTCGTTACCAGCGCCAGCAGTTTTATGACATTGAATTGAGATGGTCGATATTGATCGGCTGTTACTGTTGTTGGTATGGTCGGGTCGACAGCTAGCCTTTAGTATAGCTCTGCTTTGGCTTTATCAAGATGATTTAAAAGTTGTTATAAATGATGTAGAGTTGTAGACCGTTACAGAAAAGTAGGAAATAATTTTGCTTCCTACCTAAAAACTAAGAAGTGAATTGGTGTGATTGATTCTTGATTTGAATTGAGAATGAAATGGAGTTGATGATGTCTGATGATGAATGACTAAATAAATTTGAGTCTTTTTTATTGAGAGTCTGAATAATTTCAAGTTTGTATTCAAAACGACTTGGCTTTTAAATCTGATGAACCTGAAATTGGGCATACTATTACTAATTCCTGATTAGCTAGGTTTTTTTTGTTAGGGGTTGGCACTCGTGAGGGCCGAGGGCCAGGGCTCCGTTGGGTTTCGGTTGTAATTTTGTATCCATGCCTATCGCCATGCCCATGGCATGAACATGGACCAGCCAACCTTTACAAATATTTAATCCTTTTGATTATAGTAAACCTATCATTTAAAGCAAAAAGAAATTAATTTAGGTCTGAATTTAGGTTTAATTTTGACCCCAAAATTAACATTTTGTATTTTTCTTTGTAAGGTCAATGTCCCAGGCCTGGCCCTTGGTATTTGTTAATGAATATGCAAATGCTGTACTGTGGATGTAGGTCAATGTACATGTAGGTCACTATACAAGTTGTGTCAAAAATCTCCATACTACTGTATTTAGGGCCTATTATTAAGCTATAGTATTGGCTGTATAGTACCTGCACATGTACTTGTACATGTATAAGGCTGAAAACAGTTTAGACAGGGGAATTCTTGTTCAGAATTTCTCTGCTCTGCTGCTTTTTTAAGCACACAGTGATTTACTAATGTACAGTGCATTCAATGGTACAAAATAATAAAATTACAGTGTATTTGTGTATCTGTCTTTGGGATTTTTATTTTTTATTACAAAAAAAAATATGCATAGCCATAGGTCTATCTATACAAGACCATACACATAGGTCTATACAAGACCATACATGGTGTGCATAGATCTAGCTTACATCTTAAATGTACATGTGTATATTCTAGCCATCACTGACGGGGTTTGAGAAACTCAGTTCACTCATTGCAAATTGTATTAATGGTCTAAAATGAAGTTTTCTCATAATTACATCCCTTTATGTGGACATTTTTGGCACCTTTCTGCAGGAAAAAACAAGGCTCTTTGGTGAAAATAATTTAAGCCTTGCCTATATGTACATGTGTATTTGACTAAGATTCATGCACATTGTACATACATGTAGTGGGCGTCCATTGTAGTACGTGTGCACACGACACAGGTTGTAAGGATAGAGCCTTTATAGCATTGCAACATCTGCACATTCCAAAGTATTCAGAACTGGGTTTTTCCCATGACGACCACATTCATGACATCATGTACAATGTTCCTAATTGCAGTACAGAAATCAGTAGCAGCTGTATATCATTAGCTTCTTGAATCCTACATTTTTATTTTAGATAGATAGATCTGTTAACTGCATGATTCGCTAGTACATCTTCAACACAGTTCATGTTTAGGCCTACAAATGTAGATGCGTACAATTAATGTATAGGCCTACAAATGTGCAAGCCTATATGTAGCCATGTAGACATTTCATTTCATGTACAAATTACAGGCAGGTTGAGTACCATGTCCTGAACCACAAGACCACATGTGCTTGTAAGCTGGACTACTGGTATGTAATATGTAAGTGTGTACCGGTACATGTCTATGACTGTACATACATGTACACTGTACATGTACTGTATGTCTTGCTCATTTAGTCCATGACTTTACACTGACTGCACACTGTACAGCAGTAGATTGTATCTGTGCACATGGGCATGTAGATCATTCAATAGAATCAAAAGAGGAGCATTCTAGCGTTTAAATATCCTTTTAATCACTCATACAATGCTGTAGGTTATACCTTCACAACACACAGAAAGTCATTTTATATATTAATATGTACATATACACTGTACATGGAGGCTGACGTTGAACTCTTATGCTGTGTAGAAGAAAAGACAAGTGACACAGCCTATCCAGTATTTAATTATGATGCTACGTGTAGTCTACAGTTGGAATCCTGAAATGTATTTAGAGACATGATGTAGATCATTTAAAAAAAAGTAATTTCACTTGCAACTATCATCTTGAAATGTAATATCTGATTTTTGGGGAAGAAAATTGATTACTAAGCTGGTACCCCTAAAAGATGTTGGAAGAAAAAAACACAATAATTTCCAATTATGGTCAAAACTATTCCACCATGAAAGATGAAAAATATGCAAATGTAGACTATACATACATGGAACCGTCTTCAAATTTATTGTGAAATGTGATCAGTAGCATTTTGAACAGCATGCTCAAGTGCGCTTGCATTGTACCCATTCAGAACATACTGCCATAGTATGGAATGCAAATGAGGGCATCTACATAATTGCGGGATTTTTTGCACTCTGATTGCTGGAGGCAAGTTGGTTTGTCACACCCGCATGTGTGTGACGATGGGAGGATGCGTACTGTGTGCATTATGAGCAAACCGACCAACCAACCAACCAACCTGCCTTCATGCCAGCAGCCCTGCTCCAGGCTGAAATGCTTGATAATGGCCTAGCTGACATGCTGGGAGTGCACTGGCATGACCATTGCTAAAGTGCCCCTGTGTGCTATTGGATGTCAGCTGTTTGTATGCATGGGCCTATGGGATTGGGAATAGGGGAGAAAATCAGCGAGAGTGAGAGAGAAAGGAAATCTGGAAGATGGATAGAGAAAATTTGAATGAGGGAGAGTGAGAGAGAGAGAGAGAGGAAGAAAGAAAGGGGGGGGGGTGAGAGATTGGATAGTTTAATTAAGGGAGAAGTGAAATAAAGGAGAGAACATGGAAAGAGTGAGAAAACTTGAATGAGGGAGAGTTAGGAGTGAGACAGAAGAAGAAAGGAAAAGCTTGAGGGAGGGAGAGAGAAATAGAGAGAGTGAGAGGAGAACAGAGAGGTATAGGAGGGAGTATTGGTTTACCTGCTGACTTGCTGTGGGGACTGAAACTGATCCATGCGGTGGGTTGCAGTATTTTTTATTTTTCAGCTCCTTTTGCTTCTTTGCTTTGACAGTATTGCTAAATTTGCAGGGTTAAATGAGAACATGGCTGAGGTTGCATATATTTAATTTGGAAAATTGTCTTTGGATGACTATCCAGTTTCAGAGCTAAAATCAATAAACCTTGAACACAATAGCCATGAGCCTGGGAGCAAACTATCACTTAAAAATGAAAGAAGAGCAGATGTGTGAAATATATTGACAATCCAAGGGTTTTAAAAACAGCAGTCAAACAATGGAATTTATTCATTTAAAAACAGTTTTACATACATTGGTATTACACATACTGGCCTACTTGTAGAGGTTCCCTGAACATACATGTACATGTACATACAATGCTGTAGACATACTGTACATGTACATGTACATGTACATGTACATAAAGGCCTACGGTAGGGGTATCTGACTATCTAGTAGAGCTATATAATTTTAAGCTGCTATCAAAGTTTTGGTGTTATAGAATTGTATAAAATCTATCCCAATGCGGTTGACAAAAATATTAAGGCAAAAACATTTAAATCATTATTATCATTGTTAATATCATTATTATTATTATTTTTGTTATCAATATTATTATTTTTATTATCATTATTATTATTATTACTATTATTCCTTTTTTTTTGGGGGGGGAGGAAGTTATCTGGATATTTCAAACATGCAGCTTGGTTAGATTGCTTATTGATCTTATCCATGCTATGGCTATTAATTGTATGCATTCTAGTCTTCATTTGTAGTGTGTAATAGGAATATAGTCCTGTCTATTGCAAGTGCATTCAGTCTAGAAGGTTACTAGGTAATGCATTTGAGATCAATACATCACTGTAGCCACGGACAGAGTATAGCTACATGTATGTGGAACAAAGACTCCAGCATTTGACACAACTTATGCATTCTGCAGCATGCTGGGGAGGAACTGTGTTTTTCTGGGTTTTTTTTTTCTTCTTCTGGAGTATGGTCAGTTTGCTCCAGCAGTTAGCTGTTGCTTTGTGTTCATGCTTGAATGGGAGAAATAAAAAAAAGCTGGGCATTAGCAAGGCATGCTGAAACCATGCCGAAGTGGGTCACTTCTTGTAATGAATACAGTATGAGTGCTGGAAAGGAAATGAGGTAAAGCCTAAAGGAGAAAGAGTGAAGCTCAGCAGAAATGAAAAATAAAGATTAAAGAGAGAGAAAACATGAAAGAAAGAAAGAAAAAAAGTCTGCAAAATTAGGATCTATTTTGCAAGAACTCCCCCAAAGTATAGTTTTTAAGACAGCAGCAAACATGCATAGTTCTGCAGTTTTAATTCAAATACACTTTAACACTTTTTGCGTACAGACCTAATGTAACATGTTTATTTGTTTGTTCAGTCAAAACACATACTGTACACATTTACATAAATAGTTAAATACAGTGTAGTTATTATTTTGTTATTACACAAAGATTGATGTGCTACACATTTGCCAGATATATGTATTTTTTTCCTTAGAATTATAACCTTTGTATTTATTATCTTAGTATTGCAGCCACCTGCTTCAAAGAATATGACAGCATGCTGTATTTAGACTATACTCTTCATATAGTGTGACTTGTTAATTCTTTGACAGGATTAGCCATGTGAGTAATATAGGATAGGGCTTTAAAGATCAACTTGAGTAGTGGTCATATGATAAGGCCTACTTATGAAAGAAATGATCTTGATTTTTGTAAGCAGTTGGGAAAGGTTGATTAGGCAGTACACTGTGAGATTGTGGAATGATTCAAACGATATGAGATTGTGGAATGATTCAAACGATATGAGATTGTGGAATGATTAAAATGACATGAGATTGTGGAATGATTAAAATGAACAGAAATTGTTTAATTTTCAAAGAAAATCACATGCACAGCAGTACAGCACACAGAAATGGGTGTATTGGACAGCACACACAAGTTTGGTCCAAACTTTTGACCTATTTGTCATATTTCAAATATGGAGTGCATTTAAAGAGCAATCCATTTCCAGGCACATTTCTGGTATGATATTCATCCAAACTGACATACAAATTATGACAAAGGTCACAAACTATTTTTTACCCTTCCCAGAACTTAAGTTTATCTTTTAATCTTAAACAGGGAGCTCAACCTGGAAACCTGCCAGACCTTAATTTGCTCTTCGCAAGACGGTCTTTCTATGAGCTTGTAGACCTGTATTTGGCCTGTATTGTTGAAAGTATGTTTTCCAAAATAGAGATCACTATTTTTACCAAAGTGACTAATCGTACTGTTCTCTCACTTTCTCTCCCTGTCTTTTCTTTTATACAGAGATTGTGTTCCCAGGTCATCATTCCTTTCAGCCTAGCCGTGTGGCCGCTGACAGGGTCGATCATGCAGAGCCAGAAACTACAGCAAAAATAAATTGCCCCCTTGCCTTTTACACATTCCCTCCTCTCGACTTCTTTCAAAAGACCAGGCTCCAATTACTCTTTTTTTAATATTTGGCAAAGAAGTTATAGAGAAAGATTAAAAGCAAACCAAATTGATACCATCAATTGAAGTATTTTTGGCTACCTTTTTGAGAAAAAAACCCTTCCCCCCTCCACTAAATGTGTGGTGATAGCAACAGCTGAGGATGTCTGATTAAATACAAAGATCTGCGCAGCTCTGCATGCCGCTAAGCTACTACTCTCTATGTTCATCTTCAGCCTGGCCGGTGTGAGAGACAAACAGGAATTATGCTCAAACTCATCACAGAAAAGTTGCAGAATCAGTCGCTGGAAGATGTCAACTTTCCTGATATTTTGCCAAAGGTGGGTTAGCTTCGTTCAATTTGTTCAGTTCTGAATTATTATTATTTTTTATTTTTTATTTATTTTTTTTTTTTTGGGGGGGGGCATGTTAAGTGAGATAAATTGTCAGTGGCATATTAGCATTTAGCTTCTTGTACAGCATCCCCTTGAATATATAAATCCTTGTAGACATTAAAGGTGATCTGCTTCTATAATTGCAGCTTCTGGACTCAGTAGAGCCTATATTTCTGATGTACTTTAAATTGTGAAAGAAAATAAATGAAAAATATTCATGAGATAGGAGTTTGCCAGTGAGGCAATAGAGCCACTTTTCAGTTGCACTGTGCTGAATCACTGGGCAAGGAAAACGCCTTGTTTGTATGCCCTTTACCTATATAAGCACAGCTTTATTTGCATCGGTGCAAGGCAATTGTAACAGGGAGCTGATCTTGAAAAGACAGCTGTGAAATAAGTAATTGAACAAGGGAGGATTTTTAGAGACATTCTCCTGTGCTGACAAAGAGAGACTATAGAGTCTTTGAAAGCATTGCCTTGGATAGTGTTACTCAGGCTTCAAGTGCTTCCTTTTCTGTCTGCCAAAGTATTTTGGTTGTTACTCTGAGTTTCTTTTATCATATTGAAAGAATCTAATTTTTAGAGGTGTCGCTGTGTTTATACACCTTGACATTATGATGGACAAGTCGTAAAAACTGACTGAACAGTTCAGAAATATTTGTGTTTTTAAGGTAGTTTTTATGGAGTTATTTACTTCATGTCTGTATGGAAGTGAAATACTTTGTCTGCAAGCTGTAGAAAAGATACAGCATAGATAAACTAAAAATAGTAATAGTGTGCCATTTTGTGTACTTTTGGGGAGAGGCTAAGTAAGAAAGATGTTATACAAATAGCCAAAAAGAAAGGAAGAAGATCATTGGATTGCACATCTACGATTGAACAGTGTCACTGAATGCACAGCTGTGATTGACTTTTTCTGTAGGCACCTATGTTTTCACTAGAAGGTGATTGTGTAAATTCATAGGGAGTGGTATTTACATTTTAGCATTCTTGGAGAAGAAGGAAAAAAAGCAATGAGCCTGAATGAGGCACACATTGTACTCAATCTTATTTTGGCATTTTCTTGACAGGGTTTGACGGGGAAGAAAAAGGAAAAAAGAAAAAAAGAAAAGAAAATAATTTTTTTTGGGGAAAATTCATAGGTTTCTCTGACCTATGAATATCATTTTGAATAGTGTTTGCAGTAATTTGTAACATTTGAATTTGATATACATGTACATGTACAGTAGTTTGTCAGTAGAAAGAAGCATCCCAAAATTTGAAAGTATTGCAATTTGCAAAAATCGTCTGTGTGTGTTACTGGTTTAAAAAAATGTAAATGCATCCTTTACATATTTTACCATTTAGGGCAAAACCATATTAAAAAAACCCAACTGTTCAGATTAGGAAAGTTGCAAGTTATGCCCTCACGAAGGTGCATTGTGGGTGCATGCTTGCTGCATTATCTGCGACCTTTTCAGTGATACAGTGTATTTTCTAAACAGTACACCCGTCTTGACACTTCTTTATCGACTGTTTACATTCAGATAAGGCATGTGATAAGAGAGATAGTCAACAAAAACAGGATTATATTTATTCGTCACCTTTGTAACTGTTTGCTTTCCGTTGATGGACAACATAAAAACTTGTACATGTATTTGAACGATGAATTGTGCAGCAATGTCTACACAATGGCTATGAAAAAATTCCTGATGAACTTGTTTATAAAATAATATCACACACTTTGTACCTGCACTTTTTATACCACATACTTGCTTCTTAAATATGTTTATCAAACAAAGTATTAAAACAAATATCTTAAAGTCAATAAAGGAGCATTAATCTGTGTTGATCAAAAGGAGGGGGGGGGGGCCCCTGGTGGTGGAGACTGTTTGTATGTTAGCATGGAAAGCAAAGGATGGTAATGGGAAAGGGGGAGTGGGGCTCCAGTCCCGGGTATTACTGGAAGCAGCAGAGCATATTGAGAGGCCCCTGGATACATATCAAGAAATATCATTTCATGGCTGTTATTTTGACACAAGGTGCCATCATCATGCCCAGCGACTATGGCATTCTTTCAAACCCATTAATCTAAATTGGCAAACTGAAGTGAAATAGGGCACTTCTCTGAAGTTCTCTCCCCCCATTCAGACAAGAGATGTTGTATAAAGAAAGTAGTTTTGAAGAGGTCAGTTGACATACGTCTCGTGTCAGCTTTGATGACAGCTGGCCAGTCATCACCCCCCATGCATGATAAGCCCTGCCTAATATTAATTTTATGGATGTTTCTTTCCTGACGACCTAGCGACGAGTTATTCTATTAACCTGTTATTATTCATGAATGAACTACAATACTTGGATTCCAGTCTGCATACATTACACGTTGCTATGTAGGGCAAGCCTAGGGCAAGCTTTCAAGAACAACCTTTGTTTTAAAAGTATGCATACAATTTTGATATGTTAGTAAACCGGTCTATTACTTAGTTTGTGTATGATACCACATTCGCATAAGTGTGTGTGTGTGTGATTGGGTTTTTACAGACGTGTATCAATCAGATATGATTATTTACGTCTGGGGACCGACCTTTAACGTCACCATCCGAAAGACGTAAGGAGTGGACCCTGCTCCTTTATACATGTAGGTCAGTTTTCATTTCAAATGATGCCCACACATTTGTTAGGTTATATAAAGTTTTGTTATGCAACATTTCATTATACAATGGTTTTTATACGACATTCAGACTAGACAAAACAGAAACCTTTTTATTCTAAACAATGCTGGAAAACTACATGAATTTTGGTAGTGTGAACAGGGGGCTTCTCTCCATACCCTTCTTGAGAGGATGCCCAGGTTGGCGTGAGTAATTCAATTTCCTGATGTTACTATTCAAATTATTTCTCATCCAGATGGAGTGTGATAAATCATGGTACCAGGGCAGTCCCTCCAGCTCCTTTGTCCCTTTCCTCAATATATCTTAAACTCTCCTGCTATAAAAAGAAAACTATATTTAAAACCTACAAGTAGCTCCCTGAGATTGCTTGCATTGTGTACATATTAATACAAATGTACGTGTTCATGTACAAATGTAGCTCCTTGCTTGAGCTTACATGCACTGTTCACATTATCATCATGAATGTACATGTACATACAGTGTACAGGGCCTACACGAACATGTACTGAAGGTCTACATGTACCTGTACTTGATGCTGTGCAATGTGTGTGTATGCATATAAAGCAAAATCTAGAACTTCTCATCAGTGCTCAGCCTTGATCCTAGCTTGCATCAGTTGAACATTTGTAAATATTTGAATTGAAGGTACAGTACATGTACGTCTAAATGCAAGAAATGTACGCATACAAATGTACACTGTAGCATGGGGAAAATGAAGTAAAAAGAAAGTAAAGGTATTGACATATTGTCAGTCTTTGAGGGAGAATATATTTTTTTCATTTGTGATATATGTAGGGAATTAAACTTGTACAGAAATTTTAAAAATGTTCTTGCTTCAATTATGAATTGTAAGAGATTATTTTATTGCTACATACTGTACATATAACTTGGTAGGTTCACTTGTTAATTTCTGTCTTTGTAGCTCTGTTTACGAGGCTGACATATCATGTACATGTATGTACATTTACATGTATACATAGGCCTACATTTTACCATGTCTTACTACACAAAAAAGGGAAAGTTAAATTTTTTCTGAATTCGGTTTTAGCCTAGATACCATTTCATTTTCTTAGTATTTGGTACAAGTTTTTGTTGATTTTTTTAATTGATTATTTTTTCTAAAATGACCTGTATCCAATATTAATTCTTCCTTCCTTCCTTCCATCGTTTGTGTGTCGGTCTATGTGTACATCAGTATGCTACAATATGATATTAGTGTGTAGCTACATGTACATGTAATGCTGTGTCTGTAAACTGTGTTTGTGTGTGTTTGTGTGTGTATCTGGCCGGGAATTCGCATCAATACCATCGCTGGGGAGAGTCCAGAAATCAGTATTGATTGCTGCAACTTGCAAGGGGAGAAAAAAGGGTTACCTCTCCCACTAGTATCTTAATCTCAACCATTGTTATAGCAACCAGAGTAACCCTTTATTCTTGATAATACTAGTAAATTTCATTTACATATGAAGGTGTGGTTTGACCTAATAAATTGATCTCTTGTGCTGTTAGATGTGTGATGAAAAACTAGAAGATTTTATCATATACAGCCTGCAGTCCTACGTGTACTGTATGTACATATACATGTACAGTGTATGTGTACGGTTAGATCTACAAAATGTTAAAATAAGGTAAGACAAGAAAATGTGTTACATACATGTATATAGATTCTATTCAAAGAAGATAAGGATCCGTTTTCGATATTGACAGGAATATTAATGGGTGTGGTAGGTTTAAAAAGGCCCAAAGGGGTGTCAATATAATGGTTTTAGAGGGAGGGGGCAGGTGTTTTCCTCATGATATGTTCAGAATTTTACATGTATCCTAATTCCTATGGACATATTGTTCAGATAAGTAAAACAAATCATTAAAAGAATAAAAATGAAATCCCGATGTAAACAATGTAAACTCTGTACTTGCCTTGTATTCAAATGCATTCCATTATTTAACTAGGGCCTTTATAAATGAAGAAAAAAAGAAATTGTCAGGGCAGATATTCCTTTTTTTTTTCACTGGCAAATACCCAGAAAGCATGAATTTCATTTTGCATTTCATGGTCACAGAGAGAGAGAGAGAGAGAGAAAGACAGAGGAGAGGAGAGGAGAGGAGAGGAGAGGAGAGAGGAGAGGAGAGGAGAAGAGAGGAGAGGAGAGGAGAGAGAGAGAGAGAGAGAGAAAGGGAGGGGGTCGGTCACATTCTCTGTATACAAGCTGTGTGCCTCCACATATTTACAGGTGCAATGTACTGTGTAATCACGGGAGGTATCACATTGACATGAAAATGAAACCCTTTACTTCTGGTAAATCAAATAAAGAAGATATCCGCCCCTCATTTCTCCCTGGCAAATAGCCAAGTGAGTTGTTTGTTTCTACCTATTTTTGACTTACTGTTCATTATGCCAACACAAATCAAAGCTCCCCTCTTCAAAATGAGGCAATAAATAACTAAGAGTTTGAAGCATGATGCTCATATTACAGAACAAAAAGATTTACAGAACTGTATTCTTTATTATATAACTATTTGTTATGAAGAAAAATGTTTTATAGCAATTTGTTATCCCACTGGCATTGTATATTTTCCAGAAGCATGAAGCTTACATGTACTTCTGTATATATTTTTGTTCTTCATAAGAGAGATTTAAAAAATAAAAAATCACACTCCCCATTGTGCATGTAGGATTGCTGCACAGCCACAGGTAACATGTTCATCTTGTACATGAACACTAACCATGTACCTGGAAATTTAAAAAAGTTTACAATTATTTTATGATTTTTAATTTGAATTCAAATGATTTTTAAGAAATTAAATTTCAAGAAAAGGATGTTAAGTTGGTTTTTTTTTTTTTTTTTTTTTTTGAGATATATTTTTATATTTGATATATTTGTTTTAATATAAAAAGAGACATCATCAGTACATCACAAGTACATCATTTACATGTAGATGTTCTTTGTAGTCGATAGCGTGAACATGGCTAATGAGGAATTCCATCAACCTCCGTGATTCTGGGAGGATCAGCAATCACATCCCGCTTTTGTCTTCAATCTCCTCCCATCTCCCTCTTACCCCTCCTCCTCTTACCCCTCCTCCTCCTCCTCTTACCCCTCCTCCTCATCCTTCTGCTTGCTTGATATTAGATTCGGCAAGGAGGAGAAGTAGAAGTATACAACCATCAGATGTGATGAGATATGCCTGGCTAGAAACGTCATAATTATTGTTGTCACCAATAGGCATCCTGTTCCATTCGTCCAAACCCCCATTCAGACCAGCAAACATTTATCATTTAGTTATTTGAAAACTGTATTTGAGCATTTGGTAGATTTGAAGAAAAGTTAAATAGAAGTCTGGGTCCATCATCCAAGTGAACTTCTATCATACAAAAACAATAAATGGGTAGGATTATGCGAAAGCACACATATACATGTATGTATAACCGCTGTAAAATTTCCATTGAGAAGTGCCCATCACCTGCATGTAAACTGACATTAAACATATGACATCTATAGGCTAACCTCTTCAATACTGTACAACTGTCTTTCATAAAATATTCCTGTCCTCCGACCTCGGTATGCCTCTGCGATTCTTTCACTATACAACAATTCTTTATACTGTGCTTCTTTTTACAAATCTTGTGTGAATGTCCTGCGAATCTTGGACATGGAGCAAGAACTCTGTTCTGCCGCTTTGAAGATAACCAAGAGAGGAGGGTTATGGTCCTGTCACCACCGGACCCTCTGTCTTCTTTCATCCTACAGGGATGAGGATAGTGTTTATTTTTTCTGGGTCAGGGAAGCTGTTTGCAGATGAGATAAAATTCCTGCTGTGTTTCCGATGTATATATCAGTTTGCATTCCGCAATCCGCATGAATTTTCTTGAAGAATTTCAACTTGCGGGAACTTGAAAGAAAAAATATGATTACCTAAATTACATGTAAGTTCATATAAACTCAAACGTTTTCCTACAGTGTATATGCAGTAGTGTACTTTTAGTTTATTCTTTATTCACGTTTTACAGTAAAATTCTGTAAGAAAACTTATTTCAAAGTGTTGTCATAAATGTAATTTTACAATATCCTCATTAAATTCTTTTTTTTTGCCCCCTCTCACTGACCTTTTCCTCTCTGCCTTCATATCATCACATATCTCCATCTCTATCTCTATCTCTATCTCTCTTTTATTCCCATTTTCTTTTTCATGTTTAGATCCCTTTTCAGTACCAGACCAGAAGTAAGACCAGGGCATTACAACAGACACTACAAGTTGCCTTAATACCAGGTAAGCAATTATGTTAACAATTCATGAATTAATGCCAATTAAGGAAAACTCAATATATATTTTTGAAATGGGTAGTAGCATACAGACGAGAATTGCATACACGTGTAAGTTAAATGCACTGGATAATGGATATGGTAAGGTTAGATGTACTTGTTTTGTTTTCTGATAAAATTGTGCTTTCTGTTTCTCAAAATGCCATGGTAAGTTAGAATTCAAAGCTTTCTTCCTTGTTTAGGCCTATTATACAAACAAATATCTTTTTGATGGAGATGTGAGCATCATTAGGTAGTTCTATTGGTGTTTGTGTGCAGTGAAATGAAGTATAAATATGGTGATTTATAACCACTGACAGGTATTAAATGTTTTGCTAAGTTTATACAGGACCTTTTAAAAATGGGGAGTTGGTAGGCTGGAAGCAAGTAGAGTTTATAGGTCATTTTGGTCAGTTGTAAACAAACAAGAAAAGTGTACATCCAGCTTGGTGGGCTGACAAGATAACTATTTACATAACCCCGCCGCTGTCTGAAACTTCACGGCAAATGAGGAGCCTTCTTGCCTGCAGAGGCAATTTGTTTTGAAAGATTTTTCCTGGATGGCTTTTGTCAGAGGAAATACGACTCCTGCAGGTGCACAGTGTTTCGCTTCTAAACTAGGGCGCATCACTAGCCCTGTTGCCGGACACGAGAAGGCTATATTTGTCATACCAACCCAAGGGGGGAATAGATATCTAGTTTGTAGCGCTATGCTTCCATTGTCCATGCTACATCTACCACTGCTCATACATGTAAGTGTGATTTTTCATAAAACCAGCTACGTATGTAGATGCTTGTTTTCTGGCAGCAATTTTTTTCAGATGAATACTTTCATTTTTACTCCAAGGCAGGTGAAGTATGAAAGGGGTTAAATGCCAGACAAGTGCGAAGCATGTTTGGGTAGATTGTAAGTGATTTCCTGTCAAGAGTTGGGGCTAGATTTCCTTTGAACCGCCTTGTCCTTTACTTTCATCAATTACACTCTCCTGACGCCCATTTCCTTTGGATTTAGAGGTTAATTCCCTAGAATAATATTCTATAAATTTATTCTAGAGAGCACCAGGAAGAGAGAAGAAAGGATAAATAGAGAGAGAGAGAGAGAGAGAGAGAGAGAAAAGTAATGAAAAGGGGGTGGTGGGGGTGGTGAAAAGCTGACCCCAAAACTTGTAACCTGGTTTTAATACTTGAAACAAAATGATTCATGATTCATTGAAATTGTTCACTTTTCTTTTTTATTAAGTCAGTCCAGAATCCAAAGAATTTTGCAAAAAAATATGTTCTTGAAACTAAATCAGTTTTCACATATTGCATTTTAAAACGCTTTAAAGGTCAGAAGGAAATATAAGTGAAGGGAATAGTACGTGCATCTATTCATCATGCAGTTTGTCACAATTCTTACTCTTTGCATTTAGCAATGATAAATGACAAGAAGTCATGCACAAATTCATTTTCATTCCAACAAATCTGTATGAGATATCGTTCAAGCTTGTCACTCAAAAAGAAGACCTATTTACATGTAGAGAATTGATGCAGCAATATCTGTCCGATAAATCAAAATATGATTTAATGATATTTTACGAAGGTATACGATATTTGAATTAAAGCTGATTTAATAGCTAATGCGACATGGGTTATGACAGTGACAGATACTAGGCCAAAGGTAACAGAGCAAAAATGGAAATAAATGTTAAACGCCTCACAAAACTGGGTTACGTTTCCAACTCAGTCTGCAATGCAAATTTTGTCTTGTTTTAAGACTCTCCTGTAATGTCACACTCGCACAATATATTTCATAAAAATGACGCGAGAACTCAGCTTTTAAAAATGCTGTGGAAAAATAGAAAAAGATGAAGAAGAAAAAAAAAACAATAAAAGACTAGATTATCGAGTCTGTCATGAATTAATTTTAAACTGAGTCTATTTTCAAAAAGGAGTTTATATAGAAGGTTTGGGTCTGAAATTTGATAATAATGTAATTTCCTCCAAAGTGTTTTTGGAATATAGATAATTGGAGGCTTTAAGGCATAGTTTCATAAATTTATCAGATCCAATTAGATAACAGCTCATGTGAAGCCTGAAATAGCCCTGTTAAAACATTTATGGAATCAATTTCTTCCAGGGAACCGTTAGAAAAGGGCTTTCATGAAAGAAATGGAATTTCTACACCGCTCCCCACCCTTCCTGCGCTCTCAAACAGACAGAATTTCTGGTTGGAAAATTACATTACAGATGCCAGAAAATTCAATGCTTGGCTGTGGCTGGAGGCGAGTCTTTGCTTTGCGATTCAATTTGTGGCTGCAGAGGGAACACGTGAGCAGATTCACTCATGGCGATGCCACTCTGTCAGTGTCTCTGGCTTGGCGAGGAATCATGATTGAACATGCACTCCTATCACGCAACAAAACCTGCTGCCTTGAATATCATTATTAATGAAGGAATATATATCAGTGGGTTTATGCCTGCCTCGATATAACAAGATCATTTTAGAATTTCTTATTTTCACATCTGAACTAGCTGTAACATAGTGTTTGGTAAAGATATTCACGGTTTTATGATTATTTCGATTATATTTTCTGTTTTGATGTAAAAATGAATGCTATCATCACACACATTTCCATTATTAGAAAGCAACAAATTGAAATTCTATAGTAATCATAAAGTTTAAAAAAAACACTCAAGGTTGGCAAAACATAGTTAAAAGTAGTAGTAGAAGTACAGTAGAAGTGGTTACTAGTAGTAGTAGGATTAGTAGGAGTAGTATAGTAGTAGGAGTAGTAGTATATTGTAGGAGTGAAGAAGACCATATTTCAACTAAAAATTCACAGTACTAATATTCATTCTGACAGTCACAATTTTTAACCTTACAAGTGTGATGAAATTCTTGTTTCAAACATGGAGAACTTGATATACATATACTGTAGTTGTGAGGCTCACCTTAAAAAGCTAACTTTGGCTAGTATTATTGAACTGTCCACTTTTCAAGGATGCAATATTTACCCCAGAGAAAATGGAAAGGAGGAAGAAGAAAAAAAAGAGAGGAAAGAGCAATATCCTGTAATGACCGTTGAGGTTAATTTGAAATTTTATCACCTTTAGGGTTTCGTTATGACTGCCTGCTCCTCCTGCATGGATGTTGTCGTTGTTGTGGTAATGCTATTCATTCAAGGGTAGATGGATGTTGAAAAATCAAACTTGAGGAGATTTAAATGTCACAGTAATTGAGAAAGGGCAGGGCAAAATGTTTTTCTCTTCTTTTTGTCTTAAATGCCTGTAATGGGAATTTATTCCTTTCGGTTGAAAGTCTAATGCATGGAACGGCACTTTGACTTTGATCAATCCAACCTGCTTGGATGGACATCACTGAATGCTCATTATTTGGCTCCAGGGATGATTTAAAAAAGTAATGAGTTCGAAAGAGTGGAAATAAAAGTGCGGCAAAAAAAAAAAAATACATCGGAGCAGTGACCAACTGAGCTCTCAAAAAAAAAGGAGGACTAAAAAAGTATGAAGTACACACGTATTAAAATTGTCATACAGGAAATATATATTCCTTTGGAAATCAAAAATTAATCCCCATGGAAAAAAGATAGCATTGTCTTTTATCCCCTTTTCCATTTCTAGTTGCATTCTAAGTGTTTCACAGTCTGTTACTGTGGTTTATGCACTTCAAAATTAAAATAGAATCTAAACATTGATCCAAGCTAAATCAGATAGAATTACGCATTATTATAAATAGATTCCAGTCCTTAAATATTATTTTAATAAAAGTGTGATTTCACAATGTTTCACAAAATGAATTTGCACATTTATTTGTAAACATAATTTAACAAGGACTGCTATTAGAAACATGTAGCCTAGATCTTATCTGCTTCATACACATGTATCTACATGTAACCCAATCCTTTGTGACAATACTTCATTATATTTTTTTAAGCAGTACTTTATTCTTTATATGTTCAAAGGGTAGCACAAATATGATTTCTTTGTCCTTAGATGATCCCAAAAGAAAGATAAATTACAACCAAAGTCCAAATCATTTTGTGAGCGACAATGTATATTGTGGTTGCTATGAAGCAATACTATGCTTTTTCCTGTAACGACCGTCGATCATGATCCTTTCCTCTATTGATTGAAGAGCAGGGCATATTTGTAGTTTTGATCCGTGGTGATCCCCTTGAAATGATGACCCATTACAGGCAAAGTTCATGGTCAGTATATCAGTGCAACTCACCCTTGATTGCTGTGTTCAAAGCAGAAGCGGCAAGGACTAGAAGGAATGCTCATATGAGATGCATTCATTGCTGGTGCCCACGCAACCAACCACAGCTGGAACTAACTTGTCTAATTCACCCCCTCCTGTACTCTCTGCAAATGAGCTGAAAATCCTTGTTCTAATGGGCACCTTGCTAGATGCTTTATTTCTGTTTGTACAATGTTGGTTATTTCCACTTGCTGACAAGTTTCCATTTTGGTCCTGCCATTGCCCTCCAGGTCATATTTTGAAATAGAATTTTTACCTTGGAAATGAAAAGTGAAAAATAAAAACAAAACCCCATCACCTTTTATTACATACTTATATCATGGCTTACATGTAGCAGGCCTGATAATTACCGATTTAAATCGGTTTCCCGATTTTTCCCTGATTTTTTTTTTTTTCTCGATTGTTTTTCTTCTTCTTTTTTCTTCTTCTTGATTTTACCCCTATTTTCCCAATTTTTCCCTGAATTTCTTACTCAAAAGGGGGGAATGTTCTTAGATGCCATTCCCCCCCCCTAGATCCCTTTTTTTTTTTTGGTCGGGAGAAAGAAAAAAAAAACTATTTTTTTTTAGTGCTTACTATCACCCCTCATATTGTAGTTGCATGCTGAAGTTGATGAAATATGATTGTTCAGTGCATTATCATGTTTCAGAAAGGATATTCCTCACATACATGTACATGTACATGTAGGAAGGAAGGACCATTTCTTCTTCAGGGAAAAAGAAAAGAAAAGAAAGAAAGATGAGTGGGGTTCCTAGAATTCAAGCTACATGTACATGTACGTGTACATGTTAACAACATCTGTACATGTTAACATCTATACATGTACATGTATGTACTGTATGACATAGGCCAGTATTCTGGGATCTCAATCGGCTACAAGTTCAATGCAGAATCATTGTATTAATACACACGTATCCCCCTCCCCTTCTAAATTTTAATATCTTTGGAATGCATAATGAATGGATATATAAATTGCAGTAGGAAGAATAGGATGGATATTCAATACTGAGGTACAGAGTGGTACAAGAAACCAGTAATCATTTACACCTTGGTAATTGCCCTACCTACATGTACATGTACATGTAGTTGTTGGTTTATTAACATTGAACAGAAGATTTGTTATAATAACAAATTAATATAATACAGGATAATGTTTTTATACATGTATGAAGACTTACATTATGATAAAGTCATTTCACATTATGACAAAACACTGGCCTCTAGGCTCTAATTGTTAGCCTAGATGCACAATGTGTACCCACCAAGTACTTTATTTATGTACGCACTTCAATGCTCATTCGAATTTTCTTGGAAAGAGAAAGAGGTTCATCCACAAAGAGTTGAAGAGAGAGAAAGTGGGTTAGGTATGCATACATTGCTATGGAAACTCGTGCATTACAATGAATGTACGTATGCAATCCTGTCCTTTATTGTAAGCTTGTGCACAATGTGTACCCACGTACTTCAATTCTCATTTAAATTATCTAGGAAAAGAGAAAGAGGTTCATCAGCAAAGAGTTGAAGAGGGAGAAAGTAAGTTAGGTATCATATATATGAACATTGCTATGGAAACTTGTGCATTACAATGTACGTATGCCAGCCTATGTGTTGATTTCCCATTCATTAGTATATCATGCTGAGGATACATGTACATTACACGACCACAAACTGATTGACAAGTATTATGTGGGATATTGCATTCCTCTGACCACAAGAACCATCTAATCCATAATGTACACACGTCTTGAAGGAGATGAAAACCTGACTCAAAGCTCTGGGACTGTTAACCTACCCATTGTGACTGATGTGATTCAAGGTTTTTATGGGTTTTTTTTCTTCTGGATCTAGAGGTAAAGCCAAAGGTGTGAAAGATATTACCAGAAAATGAATTTACAGATTGATTTCATGATTTGATAAATTCATTCTTTTATACGTGAATATACATGTAGTAAGATATTTATAAAATGTTAGATGGTGAAGATACAAGAAAAGAATAGTCACTCATTTTATTATTTTACAACCATTGCCCCCCGCCCGCCCCTGCATCATTATCATTTGGTCACATACATGTGTATAATTTTAGGCAGTAAGCATCCAGATTTTTCCATATGCTGTACATGTAATTGTTGGAAGTTTTAGGCCTACAATTGATATGCTCTTGCGAATAGGGCATGCTGCCTTTATTACCTTTGACAATAAATGCACCCAAACGCACACTCGCATTGTAATCCTAAGATTGTCTAATGTACATGTACGGTATATTCCACAACTAATAATACATGCATTATAATACTACATAATGAATACAACATGCACAGTCCACGTCAGTGAAATGCATAGTAAATAATGTTGCTATTCAAGAAAATAGAGCTATGGAGTGAATGCTTGCATGACTAGCCTTTTGATTTCAATTCTCTCCTTTTAGCCCAATTAATTTCTAATCTCATAATGCTTCTATTCATGTTATATGTCATTGCCTGCTCTCCGAGGCTCTCCGCTGGTTTAGATGGATAGATATGACGTTAATAGGCAAATTACTATTCAGACGTGTTATTTTGTGAAGAAGTAAAGGCATCGTGAGAATGCAGGAAAGAGTGGCTTTGTGTAAAGCCTCTGTAAATGAGCTGCTTTAGAAAAGCAGATAGATAGAGGGGCAGAATATTGATTGGTTGTTTAGGGAATAGCCTTTTCCTGATGTCTGGAACGCACAAGATGTGCTGTTTTGAAATCTGAATGTCCGCTTATCTCTAATCGCTAGGAGATGTGGAGGAGCGAGGTCATCTTTAATGATCACGTTTTGGATGGATAGTGATTAAGCACAAGAGTGATTTTTCTTGCTTACAGATGAAAGAAAGTATAAGGAGGCTGCTTTGTATTTTCTTTTTTGTCAAGACATTTATTATAGCCCATGTTTATTTATAAACGATAAATTTGTAATGCTCCCTGCAAATGTGCTTCCAGCTATTAAGGAAAAGAATATTTAATCGAAACCAATTTTGTACCATACTATAGAAAATAATGGCAATTGGAGAAGCTTATTGGTAATCTGACTATATTGAAATGTAGTAAGGAATCAGAACTTTGAGGAGTTTTTTATTGAGGGGGGGGGGGCTGAAAATTGGGAGTTTCCTATTGTAAAAAGGTAGTAAAAGACATAAAATGGATGATAGAACACCAGGCATCTGCACTTTCATTTGTATGCCTGTACATGTGTCGATTTTCTGCAGCTTGCACACTTTGGGGACCCTCCCCCCTTCGCACCTCTATATTAAGTCCAGTGACATCACCGAAAGTACATAAATGCCATTTGATGGCATTGCTCCTCATTTATCATCGATTGGTCAGGGGGGTAAAACGTTGATGCAAATCTCGCTCCAGCGCATGCAGCAGCAGCAGCAGAGGCACCGACAAGGCTCTTTGGCGGCTCTTGTGAAGCCTCGTCACGGATGGGATAAACTGCAACTTAGAGGACCTAATTACTCCGGTCAATTATCTGCCATGTTTATTGAGTCATAGTACTTTTGAACAGGGTATCGAGGTTAACGACTTAACCAATGTGGATATAATCAGATTGGCTAGTTCGTTAAGAGACCCAGGAACCATAGATTATGCATTTGTGTGTAATGTCAAAGTGTATGCTATAAAACGAGTATCATGTATCGCTCAATATTGCTTCGTGGACATGAACATAAATATTGCACAAGTAGTTAATTAGGTGTCAATGCGTAACTAAATTGATTTACAAGTGGAAGTGCAGCGGGAACCAATTATTGTAAAGTAATCTAGAATTGCATATGAACAACCCCTTAATGAGCAGGAACATGATTGACGGCTTAAAGTTTATATAGCTTTGTATAAGTACTGAAAGTACATGTACATGTACATGTGTGTTTATGAAATGTTCAGTATTGCACCATATTGACAATCAAATTGAAAAGCGAATTAGTAAAATATTGATTAATTTGTCTACTTCATTTTTTAAATGAAGAGTCTATATGGTAGTACTTGTCGTAAAGAAATTGCCAGAATTGTAAGAATGCTGCTATGATGTCAAAATGAATAGAGAAAGTAGTGAATTCTACTTTAGCTTAAATATTGATGATATTGATGGACTGCTATTTTAAATCAGAATTTCATAATTAAACTGTATTTGTCATTTTCCCATTCCTGCCATGACCAATGTTGCAATGTAACCTTTTGTCTATATGAGAATCAGGTGGTCTCCCCCCCCCCCTGATTTAAGCCTACATGTATGTTAATGAGAGAATTTGGCAGTCAATGGGTTAATATTATATACCAACAATAACAAGTCTTCCTTTGAATTTTTAATGGTTAACAATCTGCCCCTCCCTGATATTTTCCTGTCATCTCTACACATGTTCTTGGTAAACCTAGACTGTACAGGAGCCATTTCATGTAGATTTTATCCCAAATTATGCGCCAGGCAAGTTTAATTTGGGTCAGATCCACACTCCGATCTAAAGCCTTCTCCCACCGGACCATGTGCAGTAAAGCAAGCCAATCTGTCTTATCATCATGATCGAGCACTTAACAGCCATGTCAGTTCCATAATTATAGAAAAGGTCTTCGCCATGTCCAATGCCTGCATGGTGCGCATCTACACAGCCGAAAGCAACCTTTGCCTGTAATTGGAGTAAAGCGAACAGGATGTCAGTCCCAAGTGAATTTATTTGCTTTTTTCTTTTCTTCCCCGGAATATTTTGCTGCCCGTGGTCTGGTTTTTATCTGTTTGATTATAATATGAATTTATATGTTTATAAAGTTATAAGTTTTACTTTTGTAGGTCAGTTCCATTTACCGGTAAGCTAAGAACGGGAAAATTT